>NW_026844063.1:0-100000 GCF_029531705.1 Pantherophis guttatus
AAAAACCAAATGCAAAAACGGACCCCAGGATGAGTTTTGGGGATGAAATTCCATGTCTAAAAATGGTGTTGCTCCCACTTTTTAAAAATCAAGCCTTTTTGGTGCCTGGGGAAGAAAACGCGTGACTCCGCGGTCAGGAAAAATGCTGCCCAGGAAAAAAAAGTTTTTTGAAGCCAATTTGTTTTTTTAAACCAAATGCAAAAACGGACCCCAGGATGAGTTTTGGGATGAAATTCCATGTCTAAAAATGGTGTTGCTCCCACTTTTTAAAAATCAAGCCTTTTTGGTGCCTGGGGAAGAAAACGCGTGACTCCGCGGTCAGGAAAAATGCTGCCCAGGAAAAAAAAGTTTTTTGAAGCCAATTTGTTTTTTTAAACCAAATGCAAAAACGGACCCCAGGATGAGTTTTGGGATGAAATTCCATGTCTAAAAATGGTGTTGCTCCCACTTTTTAAAAATCAAGCCTTTTTGGTGCCTGGGGAAGAAAAAGCGTGACTCCGCGGTCAGGAAAAATGCTGCCCAGGAAAAAAAAGTTTTTTGAAGCCAATTTGTTTTTTTAAACCAAATGCAAAAACGGACCCCAGGATGAGTTTTGGGATGAAATTCCATGTCTAAAAATGGTGTTGCTCCCACTTTTTAAAAATCAAGCCTTTTTGGTGCCTGGGGAAGAAAACGCGTGACTCCGCGGTCAGGAAAAATGCTGCCCAGGAAAAAAAAGTTTTTTGAAGCCAATTTGTTTTTTTTAAACCAAATGCAAAAACGGACCCCAGGATGAGTTTTGGGATGAAATTCCATGTCTAAAAATGGTGTTGCTCCCACTTTTTAAAAATCAAGCCTTTTTGGGGCCTGGGGAAGAAAACGCGTGACTCCGCGGTCAGGAAAAATGCTGCCCAGGAAAAAAAAGTTTTTTGAAGCCAATTTGTTTTTTTTAAACCAAATGCAAAAACGGACCCCAGGATGAGTTTTGGGATGAAATTCCATGTCTAAAAATGGTGTTGCTCCCACTTTTTAAAAATCAAGCCTTTTGGGTGCCTGGGGAAGAAAACGCGTGACTCCGCGGTCAGGAAAAATGCTGCCCAGGAAAAAAAAGTTTTTTGAAGCCAATTTGTTTTTTTAAACCAAATGCAAAAACGGACCCCAGGATGAGTTTTGGGATGAAATTCCATGTCTAAAAATGGTGTTGCTCCCACTTTTTAAAAATCAAGCCTTTTTGGTGCCTGGGGAAGAAAACGCGTGACTCCGCGGTCAGGAAAAATGCTGCCCAGGAAAAAAAAGTTTTTTGAAGCCAATTTGTTTTTTTAAACCAAATGCAAAAACGGACCCCAGGATGAGTTTTGGGATGAAATTCCATGTCTAAAAATGGTGTTGCTCCCACTTTTTAAAAACAAGCCTTTTTGGGGCCTGGGGAAGAAAACGCGTGACTCCGCGGTCAGGAAAAATGCTGCCCAGGAAAAAAAAGTTTTTTGAAGCCAATTTGTTTTTTTAAACCAAATGCAAAAACGGACCCCAGGATGAGTTTGGGATGAAATTCCATGTCTAAAAATGGTGTTGCTCCCACTTTTTAAAAATCAAGCCTTTTTGGTGCCTGGGGAAGAAAACGCGTGACTCCGCGGTCAGGAAAAATGCTGCCCAGGAAAAAAAAGTTTTTTGAAGCCAATTTGTTTTTTTAAACCAAATGCAAAAACGGACCCCAGGATGAGTTTTGGGATGAAATTCCATGTCTAAAAATGGTGTTGCTCCCACTTTTTAAAAATCAAGCCTTTTGGGTGCCTGGGGAAGAAAACGCGTGACTCCGCGGTCAGGAAAAATGCTGCCCAGGAAAAAAAAGTTTTTTGAAGCCAATTTGTTTTTTTAAACCAAATGCAAAAACGGACCCCAGGATGAGTTTTGGGATGAAATTCCATGTCTAAAAATGGTGTTGCTCCCACTTTTTAAAAATCAAGCCTTTTTGGTGCCTGGGGAAGAAAACGCGTGACTCCGCGGTCAGGAAAAATGCTGCCCAGGAAAAAAAAGTTTTTTGAAGCCAATTTGTTTTTTTAAACCAAATGCAAAAACGGACCCCAGGATGAGTTTTGGGATGAAATTCCATGTCTAAAAATGGTGTTGCTCCCACTTTTTAGAAAACAAGCCTTTTTGGGGCCTGGGGAAGAAAACGCGTGACTCCGCGGTCAGGAAAAATGCTGCCCAGGAAAAAAAAGTTTTTTGAAGCCAATTTGTTTTTTTAAACCAAATGCAAAAACGGACCCCAGGATGAGTTTTGGGATGAAATTCCATGTCTAAAAATGGTGTTGCTCCCACTTTTTAAAAATCAAGCCTTTTTGGTGCCTGGGGAAGAAAACGCGTGACTCCGCGGTCAGGAAAAATGCTGCCCAGGAAAAAAAAGTTTTTTGAAGCCAATTTGTTTTTTTAAACCAAATGCAAAAACGGACCCCAGGATGAGTTTTGGGATGAAATTCCATGTCTAAAAATGGTGTTGCTCCCACTTTTTAAAATCAAGCCTTTTTGGTGCCTGGGGAAGAAAACGCGTGACTCCGCGGTCAGGAAAAATGCTGCCCAGGAAAAAAAAGTTTTTTGAAGCCAATTTGTTTTTTTAAACCAAATGCAAAAACGGACCCCAGGATGAGTTTTGGGATGAAATTCCATGTCTAAAAATGGTGTTGCTCCCACTTTTTAAAAATCAAGCCTTTTTGGTGCCTGGGGAAGAAAACGCGTGACTCCGCGGTCAGGAAAAATGCTGCCCAGGAAAAAAAAGTTTTTTGAAGCCAATTTGTTTTTTTAAACCAAATGCAAAAACGGACCCCAGGATGAGTTTTGGGATGAAATTCCATGTCTAAAAATGGTGTTGCTCCCACTTTTTAGAAAACAAGCCTTTTTGGGGCCTGGGGAAGAAAACGCGTGACTCCGCGGTCAGGAAAAATGCTGCCCAGGAAAAAAAAGTTTTTTGAAGCCAATTTGTTTTTTTAAACCAAATGCAAAAACGGACCCCAGGATGAGTTTTGGGATGAAATTCCATGTCTAAAAATGGTGTTGCTTCCACTTTTTAAAAATCAAGCCTTTTTGGTGCCTGGGGAAGAAAACGCGTGACTCCGCGGTCAGGAAAAATGCTGCCCAGGAAAAAAAAGTTTTTTGAAGCCAATTTGTTTTTTTAAACCAAATGCAAAAACGGACCCCAGGATGAGTTTTGGGATGAAATTCCATGTCTAAAAATGGTGTTGCTCCCACTTTTTAAAAATCAAGCCTTTTGGGTGCCTGGGGAAGAAAACGCGTGACTCCGCGGTCAGGAAAAATGCTGCCCAGGAAAAAAAAGTTTTTTGAAGCCAATTTGTTTTTTTAAACCAAATGCAAAAACGGACCCCAGGATGAGTTTTGGGATGAAATTCCATGTCTAAAAATGGTGTTGCTCCCACTTTTTAAAAATCAAGCCTTTTTGGTGCCTGGGGAAGAAAACGCGTGACTCCGCGGTCAGGAAAAATGCTGCCCAGGAAAAAAAAGTTTTTTGAAGCCAATTTGTTTTTTTAAACCAAATGCAAAAACGGACCCCAGGATGAGTTTTGGGATGAAATTCCATGTCTAAAAATGGTGTTGCTCCCACTTTTTAAAAATCAAGCCTTTTTGGTGCCTGGGGAAGAAAACGCGTGACTCCGCGGTCAGGAAAAATGCTGCCCAGGAAAAAAAGTTTTTTGAAGCCAATTTGTTTTTTTAAACCAAATGCAAAAACGGACCCCAGGATGAGTTTTGGGATGAAATTCCATGTCTAAAAATGGTGTTGCTCCCACTTTTTAAAAACAAGCCTTTTTGGGGCCTGGGGAAGAAAACGCGTGACTCCGCGGTCAGGAAAAATGCTGCCCAGGAAAAAAAAGTTTTTTGAAGCCAATTTGTTTTTTTAAACCAAATGCAAAAACGGACCCCAGGATGAGTTTTGGGATGAAATTCCATGTCTAAAAATGGTGTTGCTCCCACTTTTTAAAAATCAAGCCTTTTTGGTGCCTGGGGAAGAAAACGCGTGACTCCGCGGTCAGGAAAAATGCTGCCCAGGAAAAAAAAGTTTTTTGAAGCCAATTTGTTTTTTTAAACCAAATGCAAAAACGGACCCCAGGATGAGTTTTGGGATGAAATTCCATGTCTAAAAATGGTGTTGCTCCCACTTTTTAAAAATCAAGCCTTTTTGGTGCCTGGGGAAGAAAACGCGTGACTCCGCGGTCAGGAAAAATGCTGCCCAGGAAAAAAAAGTTTTTTGAAGCCAATTTGTTTTTTTAAACCAAATGCAAAAACGGACCCCAGGATGAGTTTTGGGATGAAATTCCATGTCTAAAAATGGTGTTGCTCCCACTTTTTAGAAAATCAAGCCTTTTTGGGGCCTGGGGAAGAAAACGCGTGACTCCGCGGTCAGGAAAAATGCTGCCCAGGAAAAAAAAGTTTTTTGAAGCCAATTTGTTTTTTTAAACCAAATGCAAAAACGGACCCCAGGATGAGTTTGGGGATGAAATTCCATGTCTAAAAATGGTGTTGCTCCCACTTTTTAAAAATCAAGCCTTTTTGGTGCCTGGGGAAGAAAACGCGTGACTCCGCGGTCAGGAAAAATGCTGCCCAGGAAAAAAAAGTTTTTTGAAGCCAATTTGTTTTTTTAAACCAAATGCAAAAACGGACCCCAGGATGAGTTTTGGGATGAAATTCCATGTCTAAAAATGGTGTTGCTCCCACTTTTTAAAAATCAAGCCTTTTTGGTGCCTGGGGAAGAAAACGCGTGACTCCGCGGTCAGGAAAAATGCTGCCCAGGAAAAAAAAGTTTTTTGAAGCCAATTTGTTTTTTTAAACCAAATGCAAAAACGGACCCCAGGATGAGTTTTGGGATGAAATTCCATGTCTAAAAATGGTGTTGCTCCCACTTTTTAAAAATCAAGCCTTTTTGGTGCCTGGGGAAGAAAACGCGTGACTCCGCGGTCAGGAAAAATGCTGCCCAGGAAAAAAAAGTTTTTTGAAGCCAATTTGTTTTTTTAAACCAAATGCAAAAACGGACCCCAGGATGAGTTTTGGGATGAAATTCCATGTCTAAAAATGGTGTTGCTCCCACTTTTTAGAAAACAAGCCTTTTTGGGGCCTGGGGAAGAAAACGCGTGACTCCGCGGTCAGGAAAAATGCTGCCCAGGAAAAAAAAGTTTTTTGAAGCCAATTTGTTTTTTTAAACCAAATGCAAAAACGGACCCCAGGATGAGTTTTGGGATGAAATTCCATGTCTAAAAATGGTGTTGCTCCCACTTTTTAAAAATCAAGCCTTTTTGGTGCCTGGGGAAGAAAACGCGTGACTCCGCGGTCAGGAAAAATGCTGCCCAGGAAAAAAAAGTTTTTTGAAGCCAATTTGTTTTTTTAAACCAAATGCAAAAACGGAAAATGCTGCCCAGGAAAAAAAAGTTTTTGAAGCCAATTTGTTTTTTTAAACCAAATGCAAAAACGGACCCCAGGATGAGTTTTGGGATGAAATTCCATGTCTAAAAATGGTGTTGCTTCCACTTTTTAAAAATCAAGCCTTTTGGGTGCCTGGGGAAGAAAACGCGTGACTCCGCGGTCAGGAAAAATGCTGCCCAGGAAAAAAAAGTTTTTTGAAGCCAATTTGTTTTTTTAAACCAAATGCAAAAACGGACCCCAGGATGAGTTTTGGGATGAAATTCCATGTCTAAAAATGGTGTTGCTCCCACTTTTTAAAAATCAAGCCTTTTTGGTGCCTGGGGAAGAAAACGCGTGACTCCGCGGTCAGGAAAAATGCTGCCCAGGAAAAAAAAGTTTTTTGAAGCCAATTTGTTTTTTTAAACCAAATGCAAAAACGGACCCCAGGATGAGTTTTGGGATGAAATTCCATGTCTAAAAATGGTGTTGCTCCCACTTTTTAAAAAACAAGCCTTTTTAGGGCCTGGGGAAGAAAACGCGTGACTCCGCGGTCAGGAAAAATGCTGCCCAGGAAAAAAAAGTTTTTTGAAGCCAATTTGTTTTTTTAAACCAAATGCAAAAACGGACCCCAGGATGAGTTTGGGGATGAAATTCCATGTCTAAAAATGGTGTTGCTCCCACTTTTTAAAAATCAAGCCTTTTTGGTGCCTGGGGAAGAAAACGCGTGACTCCGCGGTCAGGAAAAATGCTGCCCAGGAAAAAAAAGTTTTTTGAAGCCAATTTGTTTTTTTAAACCAAATGCAAAAACGGAAAAATGCTGCCCAGGAAAAAAAAGTTTTTTGAAGCCAATTTGTTTTTTTAAACCAAATGCAAAAACGGACCCCAGGATGAGTTTTGGGATGAAATTCCATGTCTAAAAATGGTGTTGCTCCCACTTTTTAAAAATCAAGCCTTTTTGGGGCCTGGGGAAGAAAACGCGTGACTCCGCGGTCAGGAAAAATGCTGCCCAGGAAAAAAAAGTTTTTTGAAGCCAATTTGTTTTTTTAAACCAAATGCAAAAACGGACCCCAGGATGAGTTTGGGGATGAAATTCCATGTCTAAAAATGGTGTTGCTCCCACTTTTTAAAAATCAAGCCTTTTTGGTGCCTGGGGAAGAAAACGCGTGACTCCGCGGTCAGGAAAAATGCTGCCCAGGAAAAAAAAGTTTTTTGAAGCCAATTTGTTTTTTTAAACCAAATGCAAAAACGGACCCCAGGATGAGTTTTGGGATGAAATTCCATGTCTAAAAATGGTGTTGCTCCCACTTTTTAGAAAACAAGCCTTTTTGGGCCTGGGGAAGAAAACGCGTGACTCCGCGGTCAGGAAAAATGCTGCCCAGGAAAAAAAAGTTTTTTGAAGCCAATTTGTTTTTTTAAACCAAATGCAAAAACGGACCCCAGGATGAGTTTTGGGATGAAATTCCATGTCTAAAAATGGTGTTGCTCCCACTTTTTAAAAATCAAGCCTTTTGGGTGCCTGGGGAAGAAAACGCGTGACTCCGCGGTCAGGAAAAATGCTGCCCAGGAAAAAAAAGTTTTTTGAAGCCAATTTGTTTTTTTAAACCAAATGCAAAAACGGACCCCAGGATGAGTTTTGGGATGAAATTCCATGTCTAAAAATGGTGTTGCTCCCACTTTTTAAAAATCAAGCCTTTTTGGTGCCTGGGGAAGAAAACGCGTGACTCCGCGGTCAGGAAAAATGCTGCCCAGGAAAAAAAAGTTTTTTGAAGCCAATTTGTTTTTTTAAACCAAATGCAAAAACGGACCCCAGGATGAGTTTTGGGATGAAATTCCATGTCTAAAAATGGTGTTGCTCCCACTTTTTAAAAATCAAGCCTTTTTGGTGCCTGGGGAAGAAAACGCGTGACTCCGCGGTCAGGAAAAATGCTGCCCAGGAAAAAAAAGTTTTTTGAAGCCAATTTGTTTTTTTAAACCAAATGCAAAAACGGACCCCAGGATGAGTTTTGGGATGAAATTCCATGTCTAAAAATGGTGTTGCTCCCACTTTTTAAAAAACAGCCTTTTTGGGGCCTGGGGAAGAAAACGCGTGACTCCGCGGTCAGGAAAAATGCTGCCCAGGAAAAAAAAGTTTTTTGAAGCCAATTTGTTTTTTTAAACCAAATGCAAAAACGGACCCCAGGATGAGTTTGGGGATGAAATTCCATGTCTAAAAATGGTGTTGCTCCCACTTTTTAAAAATCAAGCCTTTTTGGTGCCTGGGGAAGAAAACGCGTGACTCCGCGGTCAGGAAAAATGCTGCCCAGGAAAAAAAAGTTTTTTGAAGCCAATTTGTTTTTTTAAACCAAATGCAAAAACGGACCCCAGGATGAGTTTTGGGATGAAATTCCATGTCTAAAAATGGTGTTGCTCCCACTTTTTAAAAATCAAGCCTTTTGGGTGCCTGGGGAAGAAAACGCGTGACTCCGCGGTCAGGAAAAATGCTGCCCAGGAAAAAAAAGTTTTTTGAAGCCAATTTTTTTTTTAAACCAAATGCAAAAACGGACCCCAGGATGAGTTTTGGGATGAAATTCCATGTCTAAAAATGGTGTTGCTCCCACTTTTTAAAAATCAAGCCTTTTTGGGGCCTGGGGAAGAAAACGCGTGACTCCGCGGTCAGGAAAAATGCTGCCCAGGAAAAAAAAGTTTTTTGAAGCCAATTTGTTTTTTTAAACCAAATGCAAAAACGGAAAAATGCTGCCCAGGAAAAAAAAGTTTTTTGAAGCCAATTTGTTTTTTTAAACAAATGCAAAAACGGACCAAAGGATGAGTTTTGGGATGAAATTCCGTGTCTAAAAATGGTGTTGCTCCCACTTTTTAAAAATCAAGCCTTTTTGGTGCCTGGGGAAGAAAACGCGTGACTCCGCGGTCAGGAAAAATGCTGCCCAGGAAAAAAAAGTTTTTTGAAGCCAATTTGTTTTTTTAAACCAAATGCAAAAAGGAAAAATGCTGCCCAGGAAAAAAAAGTTTTTTGAAGCCAATTTGTTTTTTTAAACCAAATGCAAAAACGGACCCCAGGATGAGTTTTGGGATGAAATTCCATGTCTAAAAATGGTGTTGCTCCCACTTTTTAAAAATCAAGCCTTTTTGGTGCCTGGGGAAGAAAACGCGTGACTCCGCGGTCAGGAAAAATGCTGCCCAGGAAAAAAAAGTTTTTTGAAGCCAATTTGTTTTTTTAAACCAAATGCAAAAACGGACCCCAGGATGAGTTTTGGGATGAAATTCCATGTCTAAAAATGGTGTTGCTCCCACTTTTTAAAAATCAAGCCTTTTTGGTGCCTGGGGAAGAAAACGCGTGACTCCGCGGTCAGGAAAAATGCTGCCCAGGAAAAAAAAGTTTTTTGAAGCCAATTTGTTTTTTTAAACCAAATGCAAAAACGGACCCCAGGATGAGTTTGGGGATGAAATTCCATGTCTAAAAATGGTGTTGCTCCCACTTTTTAAAAATCAAGCCTTTTTGGTGCCTGGGGAAGAAAACGCGTGACTCCGCGGTCAGGAAAAATGCTGCCCAGGAAAAAAAAGTTTTTTGAAGCCAATTTGTTTTTTTAAACCAAATGCAAAAACGGACCCCAGGATGAGTTTTGGGATGAAATTCCATGTCTAAAAATGGTGTTGCTCCCACTTTTTAGAAAATCAAGCCTTTTTGGTGCCTGGGGAAGAAAACGCGTGACTCCGCGGTCAGGAAAAATGCTGCCCAGGAAAAAAAAGTTTTTTGAAGCCAATTTGTTTTTTTAAACCAAATGCAAAAACGGACCCCAGGATGAGTTTTGGGATGAAATTCCATGTCTAAAAATGGTGTTGCTCCCACTTTTTAAAAATCAAGCCTTTTTGGTGCCTGGGGAAGAAAACGCGTGACTCCGCGGTCAGGAAAAATGCTGCCCAGGAAAAAAAAGTTTTTTGAAGCCAATTTGTTTTTTTAAACCAAATGCAAAAACGGACCCCAGGATGAGTTTTGGGATGAAATTCCATGTCTAAAAATGGTGTTGCTCCCACTTTTTAAAAATCAAGCCTTTTTGGTGCCTGGGGAAGAAAACGCGTGACTCCGCGGTCAGGAAAAATGCTGCCCAGGAAAAAAAAGTTTTTTGAAGCCAATTTGTTTTTTTAAACCAAATGCAAAAACGGACCCCAGGATGAGTTTTGGGATGAAATTCCATGTCTAAAAATGGTGTTGCTCCCACTTTTTAAAAATCAAGCCTTTTTGGTGCCTGGGGAAGAAAACGCGTGACTCCGCGGTCAGGAAAAATGCTGCCCAGGAAAAAAAAGTTTTTTGAAGCCAATTTGTTTTTTTAAACCAAATGCAAAAACGGACCCCAGGATGAGTTTTGGGATGAAATTCCATGTCTAAAAATGGTGTTGCTCCCACTTTTTAAAAATCAAGCCTTTTTGGTGCCTGGGGAAGAAAACGCGTGACTCCGCGGTCAGGAAAAATGCTGCCCAGGAAAAAAAAGTTTTTTGAAGCCAATTTGTTTTTTTAAACCAAATGCAAAAACGGACCCCAGGATGAGTTTTGGGATGAAATTCCATGTCTAAAAATGGTGTTGCTCCCACTTTTTAGAAAATCAAGCCTT
Organism: Pantherophis guttatus; assembly: GCF_029531705.1. The sequence continues at coordinate 9,987 of NW_026844063.1, forward strand.
TTTGGGGCCTGGGGAAGAAAACGCGTGACTCCGCGGTCAGGAAAAATGCTGCCCAGGAAAAAAAAGTTTTTTGAAGCCAATTTGTTTTTTTAAACCAAATGCAAAAACGGACCCCAGGATGAGTTTTGGGATGAAATTCCATGTCTAAAAATGGTGTTGCTCCCACTTTTTAAAAATCAAGCCTTTTGGTGCCTGGGGAAGAAAACGCGTGACTCCGCGGTCAGGAAAAATGCTGCCCAGGAAAAAAAAGTTTTTTGAAGCCAATTTGTTTTTTTAAACCAAATGCAAAAACGGACCCCAGGATGAGTTTTGGGATGAAATTCCATGTCTAAAAATGGTGTTGCTCCCACTTTTTAAAAACAAGCCTTTTTGGGGCCTGGGGAAGAAAACGCGTGACTCCGCGGTCAGGAAAAATGCTGCCCAGGAAAAAAAAGTTTTTTGAAGCCAATTTGTTTTTTTAACCAAATGCAAAAACGGACCCCAGGATGAGTTTGGGATGAAATTCCATGTCTAAAAATGGTGTTGCTCCCACTTTTTAAAAATCAAGCCTTTTTGGTGCCTGGGGAAGAAAACGCGTGACTCCGCGGTCAGGAAAAATGCTGCCCAGGAAAAAAAAGTTTTTTGAAGCCAATTTGTTTTTTTAAACCAAATGCAAAAACGGACCCCAGGATGAGTTTTGGGATGAAATTCCATGTCTAAAAATGGTGTTGCTCCCACTTTTTAAAAATCAAGCCTTTTTGGTGCCTGGGGAAGAAAACGCGTGACTCCGCGGTCAGGAAAAATGCTGCCCAGGAAAAAAAAGTTTTTTGAAGCCAATTTGTTTTTTTAAACCAAATGCAAAAACGGACCCCAGGATGAGTTTTGGGATGAAATTCCATGTCTAAAAATGGTGTTGCTCCCACTTTTTAAAAATCAAGCCTTTTTGGTGCCTGGGGAAGAAAACGCGTGACTCCGCGGTCAGGAAAAATGCTGCCCAGGAAAAAAAAGTTTTTTGAAGCCAATTTGTTTTTTTAAACCAAATGCAAAAACGGACCCCAGGATGAGTTTTGGGATGAAATTCCATGTCTAAAAATGGTGTTGCTCCCACTTTTTAAAAATCAAGCCTTTTTGGTGCCTGGGGAAGAAAACGCGTGACTCCGCGGTCAGGAAAAATGCTGCCCAGGAAAAAAAAGTTTTTTGAAGCCAATTTGTTTTTTTAAACCAAATGCAAAAACGGACCCCAGGATGAGTTTTGGGATGAAATTCCATGTCTAAAAATGGTGTTGCTCCCACTTTTTAAAAATCAAGCCTTTTTGGTGCCTGGGGAAGAAAACGCGTGACTCCGCGGTCAGGAAAAATGCTGCCCAGGAAAAAAAAGTTTTTTGAAGCCAATTTGTTTTTTTAAACCAAATGCAAAAACGGACCCCAGGATGAGTTTTGGGATGAAATTCCATGTCTAAAAATGGTGTTGCTCCCACTTTTTAAAAATCAAGCCTTTTGGGTGCCTGGGGAAGAAAACGCGTGACTCCGCGGTCAGGAAAAATGCTGCCCAGGAAAAAAAAGTTTTTTGAAGCCAATTTGTTTTTTTAAACCAAATGCAAAAACGGACCCCAGGATGAGTTTGGGGATGAAATTCCATGTCTAAAAATGGTGTTGCTCCCACTTTTTAAAAATCAAGCCTTTTTGGTGCCTGGGGAAGAAAACGCGTGACTCCGCGGTCAGGAAAAATGCTGCCCAGGAAAAAAAAGTTTTTTGAAGCCAATTTGTTTTTTTAAACCAAATGCAAAAACGGACCCCAGGATGAGTTTTGGGATGAAATTCCATGTCTAAAAATGGTGTTGCTCCCACTTTTTAAAAATCAAGCCTTTTTGGTGCCTGGGGAAGAAAACGCGTGACTCCGCGGTCAGGAAAAATGCTGCCCAGGAAAAAAAAGTTTTTTGAAGCCAATTTGTTTTTTTAAACCAAATGCAAAAACGGACCCCAGGATGAGTTTTGGGATGAAATTCCATGTCTAAAAATGGTGTTGCTCCCACTTTTTAAAAATCAAGCCTTTTTGGTGCCTGGGGAAGAAAACGCGTGACTCCGCGGTCAGGAAAAATGCTGCCCAGGAAAAAAAAGTTTTTTGAAGCCAATTTGTTTTTTTAAACCAAATGCAAAAACGGACCCCAGGATGAGTTTTGGGATGAAATTCCATGTCTAAAAATGGTGTTGCTCCCACTTTTTAAAAATCAAGCCTTTTTGGTGCCTGGGGAAGAAAACGCGTGACTCCGCGGTCAGGAAAAATGCTGCCCAGGAAAAAAAAGTTTTTTGAAGCCAATTTGTTTTTTTAAACCAAATGCAAAAACGGACCCCAGGATGAGTTTTGGGATGAAATTCCATGTCTAAAAATGGTGTTGCTCCCACTTTTTAAAAATCAAGCCTTTTTGGTGCCTGGGGAAGAAAACGCGTGACTCCGCGGTCAGGAAAAATGCTGCCCAGGAAAAAAAAGTTTTTTGAAGCCAATTTGTTTTTTTAAACCAAATGCAAAAACGGACCCCAGGATGAGTTTTGGGATGAAATTCCATGTCTAAAAATGGTGTTGCTCCCACTTTTTAAAAATCAAGCCTTTTTGGTGCCTGGGGAAGAAAACGCGTGACTCCGCGGTCAGGAAAAATGCTGCCCAGGAAAAAAAAGTTTTTTGAAGCCAATTTGTTTTTTTAAACCAAATGCAAAAACGGACCCCAGGATGAGTTTGGGGATGAAATTCCATGTCTAAAAATGGTGTTGCTCCCACTTTTTAAAAATCAAGCCTTTTTGGTGCCTGGGGAAGAAAACGCGTGACTCCGCGGTCAGGAAAAATGCTGCCCAGGAAAAAAAAGTTTTTTGAAGCCAATTTGTTTTTTTAAACCAAATGCAAAAACGGACCCCAGGATGAGTTTTGGGATGAAATTCCATGTCTAAAAATGGTGTTGCTCCCACTTTTTAAAAATCAAGCCTTTTTGGTGCCTGGGGAAGAAAACGCGTGACTCCGCGGTCAGGAAAAATGCTGCCCAGGAAAAAAAAGTTTTTTGAAGCCAATTTGTTTTTTTAAACCAAATGCAAAAACGGACCCCAGGATGAGTTTTGGGATGAAATTCCATGTCTAAAAATGGTGTTGCTCCCACTTTTTAAAAATCAAGCCTTTTTGGTGCCTGGGGAAGAAAACGCGTGACTCCGCGGTCAGGAAAAATGCTGCCCAGGAAAAAAAAGTTTTTTGAAGCCAATTTGTTTTTTTAAACCAAATGCAAAAACGGACCCCAGGATGAGTTTTGGGATGAAATTCCATGTCTAAAAATGGTGTTGCTCCCACTTTTTAAAAATCAAGCCTTTTTGGTGCCTGGGGAAGAAAACGCGTGACTCCGCGGTCAGGAAAAATGCTGCCCAGGAAAAAAAAGTTTTTTGAAGCCAATTTGTTTTTTTAAACCAAATGCAAAAACGGACCCCAGGATGAGTTTTGGGATGAAATTCCATGTCTAAAAATGGTGTTGCTCCCACTTTTTAAAAATCAAGCCTTTTTGGTGCCTGGGGAAGAAAACGCGTGACTCCGCGGTCAGGAAAAATGCTGCCCAGGAAAAAAAAGTTTTTTGAAGCCAATTTGTTTTTTTAAACCAAATGCAAAAACGGACCCCAGGATGAGTTTTGGGATGAAATTCCATGTCTAAAAATGGTGTTGCTCCCACTTTTTAAAAATCAAGCCTTTTTGGTGCCTGGGGAAGAAAACGCGTGACTCCGCGGTCAGGAAAAATGCTGCCCAGGAAAAAAAAGTTTTTTGAAGCCAATTTGTTTTTTTAAACCAAATGCAAAAACGGACCCCAGGATGAGTTTTGGGATGAAATTCCATGTCTAAAAATGGTGTTGCTCCCACTTTTTAAAAATCAAGCCTTTTTGGTGCCTGGGGAAGAAAACGCGTGACTCCGCGGTCAGGAAAAATGCTGCCCAGGAAAAAAAAGTTTTTTGAAGCCAATTTGTTTTTTTAAACCAAATGCAAAAACGGACCCCAGGATGAGTTTTGGGATGAAATTCCATGTCTAAAAATGGTGTTGCTCCCACTTTTTAAAAATCAAGCCTTTTTGGTGCCTGGGGAAGAAAACGCGTGACTCCGCGGTCAGGAAAAATGCTGCCCAGGAAAAAAAAGTTTTTTGAAGCCAATTTGTTTTTTTAAACCAAATGCAAAAACGGACCCCAGGATGAGTTTTGGGATGAAATTCCATGTCTAAAAATGGTGTTGCTCCCACTTTTTAAAAATCAAGCCTTTTTGGTGCCTGGGGAAGAAAACGCGTGACTCCGCGGTCAGGAAAAATGCTGCCCAGGAAAAAAAAGTTTTTTGAAGCCAATTTGTTTTTTTAAACCAAATGCAAAAACGGACCCCAGGATGAGTTTGGGATGAAATTCCATGTCTAAAAATGGTGTTGCTCCCACTTTTTAAAAATCAAGCCTTTTTGGTGCCTGGGGAAGAAAACGCGTGACTCCGCGGTCAGGAAAAATGCTGCCCAGGAAAAAAAAGTTTTTTGAAGCCAATTTGTTTTTTTAAACCAAATGCAAAAACGGACCCCAGGATGAGTTTTGGGATGAAATTCCATGTCTAAAAATGGTGTTGCTCCCACTTTTTAAAAATCAAGCCTTTTTGGTGCCTGGGGAAGAAAACGCGTGACTCCGCGGTCAGGAAAAATGCTGCCCAGGAAAAAAAAGTTTTTTGAAGCCAATTTGTTTTTTTAAACCAAATGCAAAAACGGACCCCAGGATGAGTTTTGGGATGAAATTCCATGTCTAAAAATGGTGTTGCTCCCACTTTTTAAAAATCAAGCCTTTTTGGTGCCTGGGGAAGAAAACGCGTGACTCCGCGGTCAGGAAAAATGCTGCCCAGGAAAAAAAAGTTTTTTGAAGCCAATTTGTTTTTTTAAACCAAATGCAAAAACGGACCCCAGGATGAGTTTTGGGATGAAATTCCATGTCTAAAAATGGTGTTGCTCCCACTTTTTAAAAATCAAGCCTTTTTGGTGCCTGGGGAAGAAAACGCGTGACTCCGCGGTCAGGAAAAATGCTGCCCAGGAAAAAAAAGTTTTTTGAAGCCAATTTGTTTTTTTAAACCAAATGCAAAAACGGACCCCAGGATGAGTTTTGGGATGAAATTCCATGTCTAAAAATGGTGTTGCTCCCACTTTTTAAAAATCAAGCCTTTTTGGTGCCTGGGGAAGAAAACGCGTGACTCCGCGGTCAGGAAAAATGCTGCCCAGGAAAAAAAAGTTTTTTGAAGCCAATTTGTTTTTTTAAACCAAATGCAAAAACGGACCCCAGGATGAGTTTTGGGATGAAATTCCATGTCTAAAAATGGTGTTGCTCCCACTTTTTAAAAATCAAGCCTTTTTGGTGCCTGGGGAAGAAAACGCGTGACTCCGCGGTCAGGAAAAATGCTGCCCAGGAAAAAAAAGTTTTTTGAAGCCAATTTGTTTTTTTAAACCAAATGCAAAAACGGACCCCAGGATGAGTTTTGGGATGAAATTCCATGTCTAAAAATGGTGTTGCTCCCACTTTTTAAAAATCAAGCCTTTTTGGTGCCTGGGGAAGAAAACGCGTGACTCCGCGGTCAGGAAAAATGCTGCCCAGGAAAAAAAAGTTTTTTGAAGCCAATTTGTTTTTTTAAACCAAATGCAAAAACGGACCCCAGGATGAGTTTTGGGATGAAATTCCATGTCTAAAAATGGTGTTGCTCCCACTTTTTAAAAATCAAGCCTTTTTGGTGCCTGGGGAAGAAAACGCGTGACTCCGCGGTCAGGAAAAATGCTGCCCAGGAAAAAAAAGTTTTTTGAAGCCAATTTGTTTTTTTAAACCAAATGCAAAAACGGACCCCAGGATGAGTTTTGGGATGAAATTCCATGTCTAAAAATGGTGTTGCTCCCACTTTTTAAAAATCAAGCCTTTTTGGTGCCTGGGGAAGAAAACGCGTGACTCCGCGGTCAGGAAAAATGCTGCCCAGGAAAAAAAAGTTTTTTGAAGCCAATTTGTTTTTTTAAACCAAATGCAAAAACGGACCCCAGGATGAGTTTTGGGATGAAATTCCATGTCTAAAAATGGTGTTGCTCCCACTTTTTAAAAATCAAGCCTTTTTGGTGCCTGGGGAAGAAAACGCGTGACTCCGCGGTCAGGAAAAATGCTGCCCAGGAAAAAAAAGTTTTTTGAAGCCAATTTGTTTTTTTAAACCAAATGCAAAAACGGACCCCAGGATGAGTTTTGGGATGAAATTCCATGTCTAAAAATGGTGTTGCTCCCACTTTTTAAAAATCAAGCCTTTTTGGTGCCTGGGGAAGAAAACGCGTGACTCCGCGGTCAGGAAAAATGCTGCCCAGGAAAAAAAAGTTTTTTGAAGCCAATTTGTTTTTTTAAACCAAATGCAAAAACGGACCCCAGGATGAGTTTTGGGATGAAATTCCATGTCTAAAAATGGTGTTGCTCCCACTTTTTAAAAATCAAGCCTTTTTGGTGCCTGGGGAAGAAAACGCGTGACTCCGCGGTCAGGAAAAATGCTGCCCAGGAAAAAAAAGTTTTTTGAAGCCAATTTGTTTTTTTAAACCAAATGCAAAAACGGACCCCAGGATGAGTTTTGGGATGAAATTCCATGTCTAAAAATGGTGTTGCTCCCACTTTTTAAAAATCAAGCCTTTTTGGTGCCTGGGGAAGAAAACGCGTGACTCCGCGGTCAGGAAAAATGCTGCCCAGGAAAAAAATGTTTTTTGAAGCCAATTTGTTTTTTTAAACCAAATGCAAAAACGGACCCCAGGATGAGTTTTGGGATGAAATTCCATGTCTAAAAATGGTGTTGCTCCCACTTTTTAAAAATCAAGCCTTTTTGGTGCCTGGGGAAGAAAACGCGTGACTCCGCGGTCAGGAAAAATGCTGCCCAGGAAAAAAAAGTTTTTTGAAGCCAATTTGTTTTTTTAAACCAAATGCAAAAACGGACCCCAGGATGAGTTTTGGGATGAAATTCCATGTCTAAAAATGGTGTTGCTCCCACTTTTTAAAAATCAAGCCTTTTTGGTGCCTGGGGAAGAAAACGCGTGACTCCGCGGTCAGGAAAAATGCTGCCCAGGAAAAAAAAGTTTTTTGAAGCCAATTTGTTTTTTTAAACCAAATGCAAAAACGGACCCCAGGATGAGTTTTGGGATGAAATTCCATGTCTAAAAATGGTGTTGCTCCCACTTTTTAAAAATCAAGCCTTTTGGTGCCTGGGGAAGAAAACGCGTGACTCCGCGGTCAGGAAAAATGCTGCCCAGGAAAAAAAAGTTTTTTGAAGCCAATTTGTTTTTTTAAACAAATGCAAAAACGGACCCCAGGATGAGTTTTGGGATGAAATTCCATGTCTAAAAATGGTGTTGCTTCCACTTTTTAAAAATCAAGCCTTTTTGGTGCCTGGGGAAGAAAACGCGTGACTCCACGGTCAGGAAAAATGCTGCCCAGGAACCAAAATGTTTTTTGAACATTTTACTTTTGCCCCAACTCTTTTTGGATGAGAAGCGAAACGTCTTCAATGAAAAAAACAGAAAGTGCAGTTTCCTGTTGAAAAAAATCACATTTGGGACAACCATGACCTGGATGGCTGAGAATCTCCAGAGGCATTTAGCTAGGCCAGAGCTGAAGAAGCTTCTTCTCTTCTCTTCTCTTCTCTTCTCTTCTCTTCTCTTCTCTTCTTTCCTCTCTTCTCCTTCTCTTCTCTCTTCTCTTCTCTTCTCTTCTCTTCTCTTCCTTTCCCTTCCCTTCCCTTCCATTCCATTATTCTCTTCTCTTCTCTTCTCTTCTCTTCTCTTCTCTTCTCTTCTCTTCTCTCTCTTCTCTTCTCCTCCTCTCCTCTCCTCTCCTCTCTCCCCTCCCTTCTCTTCTCTTCTCTTCTCTTCTTCTCTCTTCTCTTCTCTTCTCTCCTCTCCTTCTCTTCTCTTCTCTTCTTCTCTCTTCTCTCTTCTCTTCTCTTCTCTCTTCAGCTACACATGCCTAGTTCCCTTAACTTATCTTATTTTAAAATTTCTTTTCCATCTAATCTGGTGTCTCCAGGCATTTTACCGGGGCTACAGATCCCCCACCCACCCACCCACCCTACGCCAGCGTGCCTTGCAACTGGATGTTTTCTTATGCAGACATTGCCTAAGGAGAAAACCAAGCATTATATGCCAGAGCTTTCCAAATACTTGCACACGAAGGACTTTCCGTTGGATGTTTTGACAGATGTTTCCGCTCACGGGCCGGACTGTCAGTTAGCATTTCCTGCTTTCCCTCCCTGCAGCTTTTGCTTTTGATTTCACAGGAGAAATTGGGAGGAGGATTGACAAGTCACCCTTTCTCTTTTCCACCACTGTTCCAAGCCTTGCAGGATAGTTTCACTTAACATCATTAATTTTGGGGCTCGATTGTGGTCGTAACTCGAGGGCTACCAAGGCTCTGTTCAGACATCGTAGTGAACCCAAACTCATCTTGGACAATGAAATGTTTTGTAAACCCAGCTGCAGACATCTGGGAGGACCTGGGAGGATAGGTTATGGATTTAGCATCTTCAACCAACCCATATCACTCAGGAGACATGGGCCTGGTTGAACACAAGAGCGACCACACAGTTGGCTTGTTTCATCCCATCACATGGTCCTCAACGTACGACCACAATTGAGCCCCACATTTATGTTGCTAAGAGAAATTTTGTTAAGTGAGCTGGGCTCCTGTTTTATGACTTTTCTTGCCAGTTTGTTAAGGGAATCACTTCCGTTGTTAAAATTCGTAACTGGGCTGTGATGTGGATTTGGCTTCCCCATTTGGCTTGGCTTGTCAGAAGGTGGAAAAAAGGGATCATGTCTCACATGCAAACACACACACACACACACACACACACACACACGGGAGACTCTAGAACGGTCATAAATCTGAATCATTTTCCAAGCATCCGAATGTAAATCACGTGACCACGGGGATGGTGCAATGGTCATAAGTGTGAAAAACGGTCATGATTCCCCACCCCCCTTTTTAAAAAATTTATAACATTTTATTAGATTGTAGAATAAAATATAAAAAGTACAAAAGCAAAGAGTAGGACACAGTGGGGAGGCGAAGGGGAAAGAAAAGCGAGTAGAGTAGAATATAGAATATAGAATAGAATATAGACAATATAATATAACACATATATAATAGAATATATAATAGAATAGAATATAGAAGATAATAGAATATAGAATATATAATAGGATAGGATAGGATAGAGTAAGATATAATAGGATATAGAATATAGAATAGAATATAGAAAATATAATATAATATATATAATAAATAATAGAATAGAATATATAATATAATATATAATATATAATATAATAGATAATATAGAAGATAATAGAATATAGGAGATAATAGAATATAGAATATATAATAGAATAGGATAGGATCAGATATAATAAGATATAATAGGATATAGAATATAATAGAATATAGAATATAGAATAGGATAGGATAGGATAGGATATAATAAGATATTCTAGAATATAGAATAGAATATAGAATATAGAATAGAATAAAGAATAGAATAGAATAAGGAATAGAATAGAATAAAATATAGAAGAATAGAATAGAATAAGGAATAGAATAGAATAGAATGGAATGGAATGGAATGGAATGGAATGGAATATGGAATAGAATAGAGCAGAATAGAATAGGGAATAGGAATAGAAAAGAAACTGGAAGGGCCCTTGGAGGTCTTCTAGTCCAGCTCCCTGCTCAAGCAGGAGAACCTATACCAGAGAGAGAGGGAGGCAGGGAGAGACTCCTCTGTTGAGCCTAAAGCATTAACTCTTAATGCTTAATAACCTCAACTCTTAACTTTCCCATAATAATACAAACTAGCCACATCTATACAAAAAAAAAAACAAAAAAAACCCGGTCATAAGTCCCTTTTTCAGTTCCCTTGTCACTTGAACGGTCACTAAACGAGCCGTCCTAAATCGGGGGACCCCCCCCCCGCCTGCCGCTTATTGAAGAGAGGGTGTGCCCGGCCCACCTCCATCCCGTGGTAGCTTACTCAGCAAACCCCCCCTCCCCAAGGGCTTAGTAGCCATCGGGCCCCATCCGCTCGCCCTCCCTGCTTAGTCCCCCCCATCTCCCCATCTCCCTCCTCCGCCCCTTTCCCAGAGGCGCGGGGACCATCCGCAGCGGATGCTGCGCAGGGGAGCTCTCCGATTGGCTCTCCCGGCCATGACGTGGGCGGCGGCACCACCGATTTCTCTGCATCAGCATCACAATCCCGGCCACGCCCTGCCTGGACCGCCTGCCCATCCTCGCGGGGGTGAAAGGAGGGAGGGGGGGGAAACAGTCAGCTGAGCCTGCCTGTCCAAAGCGCAAGGCTTTTCTTCCTCTCCTTCTTCTCCTTCTCCTTCTTCTTCTTCTTCGCGTTATCCTTTCCAGCAAAGCCAGAGGGGGACACACACACACACACACAGACAAAAGAAAGAAAGAAAGAAAAAGAAAGAAAGAAAGAAAGAAAGAAAGAAAGAAAGAAAGAAAGAAGGGAAAGGAAAAAAAAAAGAAAGAAAAGAAAGAAAGGAGGGCTTTCCCCTCTCCCAAGCCTCCACCAACCCAAAATAGAGAGGAGCCACCAGAGACGTTATGGCACCCGCTGGCTTGAAAGCCGTGGTGGGAGAAAGTAAGACGATCGGTTTTCGTGGTTTTTTTTTTTTTCCTCCCCCTCTTTTTTTTTTTTCCCCCTTCTATGTCTTTGGATTGCATGAACCAGAGGAAGCGAGATGCGTGGGACCCTCTCCCCTTTTTTGGAGATGGGGAGGGGGGGAAGGGTGCCATTTCTGGCAACGATTTGGGGATTTCAAAGGCCTGGGGACGGGGGGGGTGAGGTGATGGGGAGGTTTGGTCCAATGGTTTTTCAAGCCTTGTTTCCACCCCCCCCCGTTCCTAGCGTCCTTGCTATATTTTTATTTTTATTTTCATTTTGAAGGGCAAGTAGATTTGCGCCACGGTTTGGCGCTGGAAAACCTGCCTGGCATTGAACGCGCGCGGGGGGGGGGGGGGAGAAGGATGGAAAGAGAAAAAGCGTAGGAGGGAGGGATGAGGCTGGGTGGGAGAAAACGAATGGGCGAATGTTGCTCAGGAGGGAGGGAGGGAGGGAAGGAAGGAAGGAAGGAGGGGTGGGAGGCTGGGCTTGTAGCAGCCATTGACGGTGCAAAAGAGAAAGAGAGAGAGAGAAAAAAAAAAAAGCTGGGGAGAAAAAGACAGCGGATTCGAGCCAAGCCAGCTTTTCCTGCGATGCTGAATCCTGCTGCTATATTTTATTTTATTTTATTTTCCTGCAAAAAAAAAAAAGGGGGGGGGAGAGAGAGAGGTGATGGGTTAATATTTTGCTGCTTTTATTTTTCCTCCCAGCCTTGTCTCTCCTGTTTTTTTAAACGGGAGGGGATGAGCAAGATAGTGGAGTTTCATGGCTTAAGCTGAGTGCATTTAGACTGCAATGTATCCATTTATTTCACGTATTCATAATCATGTTTATGCTTATATCTGTTACATGCTTGACAAAATAAATAAATGAATGAATAAATAAAAATGCGTATTTATCCTTTAAGGATGAGGAATAAGGGTGAGAAATTTTGTAACGGTGCATCCCCCAGATTTCTTACGCTTAGGAGACGAGAGGTATTGCCGGAGGCTAAAATATTTTGCAAAACGAATGTGCAGGGCAAGATCATTTGGCTGATGGGATTTTGTTTGTTTTTTTTTAAAAATGACAACTGGTTTTTTTTCCTGCATCTTTCTCTGCCTGTCATATTTTCTGCTTCCCCCCAGTTCAACAAGGAAAAAAATAAATAAAAATAAAATCTGGTAAATAGATTGGAGTGTAAATCTGGTCGCAACCCCCCTCTAATTTTCAAGAGGAGGGGTGTTGAAACTAAATTCTTAAAGCAATTCCTTTGAACGGTTTGCAGAGCCTCGATGTTCCCCCACCTCCTTCATTTTGCCCTCCCCCATCCCCAAAAAATTGATTTCCTTGTATGTGGTGGCTCTGATTTTTAAAAAGAAGAGGGGGAGGCCGTTTTGCACACGGTCCATAAATGTTGTTTATTGCTCCTGCTTAGTTCTGGGGTTTTGGGTCACTGCATTTTAAGAGCCGATTCGGAGGATGGGTCACTAAAGTCCATTTTTTTCCCCTCCCTGTCAAGTCAGAATGCTGACATACTTTAAAAATAATTAGCGATGAGCCTGCAAAATTTGAGCGTTTTGCAATTTCGGACCCAACTTCTGGTGAGGTGGTGCAGAGGTACTACCATCCTGTGCTTTTTTTAATGCCTGGTTTTAAATGGAATGTTCTAGCTTGGCTGGCTTAAAGTCCCTTGAGCTGTCTTCAGCAATTACAGCTAAGCTATTCTTTTTTTTATTTTTTTCCTAAGAGGATTGACCAGGGTGCATCCGGCATAATTGCCTTGTAGGTTGTGGTGTGTCTGTGTGCGTGCATCTGCCGGGGTTGACCCTCTCTAGGAGATTAGAAGGAGCGAAATCCGGTAGGGAAGGAAATCCTTGGCCTCCCCTTCCATCCAGAACTATCTTCCCGTGTTGTGACTTGGCCTTCGTGCTGCAGTCGGAGAAGGTTGGACTCGAACTAGGGTGCAGTTGTGAGACTTGGCAGAGATTGGAGCTGGGACCTTGGTGGATTTTGGATGGCTGGAAGAGAAAACAACATCCTTGTGGTTTCGTAGCCTCATTCCTCCCGCCGCATTACAATTCCGGGATCCTAACTCAGCGTCTTCCGTCATTCTTAGGTGGTTTTTCGTATGTTTTTGAATGCCTTGTGAACACTAGATCGCCAGTCACTCAGACAGATCTCCTTCCCACGTTCTGCAGCAGGAGCTGCGGATGGAGGAGGTGGAAATGATAATTATCATCATCAAAAACAACAACGTGGAATTGTTTGGGAGTTTGCGTTGTGAGGGGAGAAATAAAATTGTGTGGGGTCCTTGGTGTTCTCTGAGCTGGTTGCTTTCTTGCAAACATTTCCTTATCCAACCAAGTTAACCTCAACACTAGTCCTGATGATTAGCTGGGTACTGAGGACTGGAGCTGAGGTTGTTACCTAGTTGGGTAATGAAATGTCTGCAAGAAAACAAGCAAGATCAGAGAGCACCAAGGAACCCACAGTCCTCCCCCTCTTCCTCTCAGAACCCCACTCCCTTCTAACACTGATAATGCTACCTAGTTAGGTAATGAAATGTCTGCAAGAGAACCATCAGAGAGCACCAAGAACCCACATTCTTCTTCCTTCTCCTTCTCCTCCTCCTCTTCTTTGCAAACCCCACTCCCTTCTAGCACTGATGATGTTCCCTAGTTCATTCAGTAACGAAACATCTGCAAGAAAACCACCAAGCTCAGAGAGCACCAAAGACCTCACAGTTCAACCCTGAGCTGCAATTATTCCATCAGTAAAAGTTTGCATTGGTGTCTAATAATTGTGGGCCTCAAAATATGAACGACCTTAAATGATGTGTTGGTTCCGCAGAAAGCAGTTAGCCGAATACTTCCTTTCACTCTCTCTGGAAATTTATTTCTCAAATCCTACATAACGGTAGGTGAAGTAATATCATTAGGTTTCCCATTCCTAAAGCTCTTGCACCATTTTTCTTTCTTTCTTGAACTGCTCACTGATGTTTTTTTTTTTCATTTGGGTGCTTCAACTTTAGGCTTGGATTCAAGTCAAGTAGGGATAAAAAAAAAAAATCCAAAAAGGCAAAGCTGCAAGCATCAGATCAAAAGATGATCCAATTTAGCATGGTTTTGAGAAAGCATTTGACCGGTTCCATGGCTGCCAGTTTTCATTAGATCTTTTTCTCAGAAGGTTATCCATGAATGTAAGATGAGAAGTTGCTTAAAGAGACAGTGGGCTTTATAAGATGTGTAGACGTAAACACCGCTTTCTTTTTCAGACATTAGCTAAAGATTGTTTCTTAGTTGTTGTCCTAACGGATTCTGGAACATCTTCTTTTCTTTTTCAATTAACTGTCACAGCAAAGAGTTTGCCCAAATGAATCTTTAGCAGCTGTTTATCTACCTCCCAAAAAATGTTGTACGCCACAGATGATAAATCTTGTGTTGAATTTGGAGGCAGATGCTTCTTTAAAAAATAACAAGTAGTCCTTGACTTACAACAGTTGAGTTAGTGACCAGCACTGTTACTAAAAAGGACTTAAGATCATTTTTCACACTTCACAACTGTTGCAAGCATCACCATGGTCACGTGATCAAAATTCAGACCCTTCGCATCTGACACCTATTTATTTATTTATTATTTATTATTTATTTATTGGTTCGATTTATATGCCGCCCTTCTCCGGAGACTCAGGGCGGCTTACAATGCGTTAAGCAATAGCCTTCATACTTTTGTATATACCTGCTTAGTAGGGCTTTCGGGCCCCCTAAGCGGTGGTTTTTTTTATACAAAGTCAGCTTATTGCCCCCCACAATCCGGGTCCTCATTTTACCTACCTCGGAAGGATGGAAGGCTGAGTCAACCTTGAGCCTGGTGAGATTTGAACTCGCAGTAATTGCAGGCAGCTGGTGCTACTTTAACAGCACTTAGTCAGCTGCGCCACCAAGGCTCTTTATGATGGTTGCCAGGTCATGTGATCCCCAGGTCATGTGATCCCCTTTTCTGACCTTCTGACTAGGCAAAGTCAATGAAGAAGCCAGATTCACTTAACAAACCATGTTAGGAATTTTAAAAAAAACTGGCTGTGATTCACTTCACACTGATGGCCAGAAAGCTCATAAAACAGGACAAAACTCACTTAACCAATGTCTCAATGAGCAGCAGAAATTTGGGGCTCTATTGTAAGTGGAAGACTTACCTTGCAACTTTAAAGTTGGCATAGAAAGAAAGAAAGAAAGAAAGAAAGAAAGAGAAAAAAGGAAGGAAGGAAAGAGAAAGAAAGAACGAAGGAAGGAAGGAAGAAGGAAGGAAGGAAGGAAGGAAGGAAGGAAGAAGCTTAGATTCCTGAAGTGCTGCCTTTCTATGGGGTGCTAAACCATTTCGTGGTTTGCTACTAAAGGGATGCCATCTACCCGCTGGTTTATATCTTTGTGGAGGGCCAAGGTTGTTGTTGTTTTTTAAATTTTGTAAATTAGTTCTCCTTTGGCCAAAGCAATTAATGGCCTTATGGCAACTGATAACAGTTGATAGTGTAGGGTCTCCTGCTTATGGGCGATGGGATGTGGGGGGAGGGGGTTGGACTAGATGACCTACAAGGTCACTTCCGACTCTGTTTTTCTATTCTATTCTATTCTATTCTATTCTATTCTATTCTATTCTATTCTATTCTATTCTATTCTATTCTATTCTATTCTATTCTATTCTACCCTACCCTACCTACCCTACCCTACCTACTCTACCCTTAATTCTATTCTATTCCGTTCTATTCTCTACTCTACTCTACTCTACTCTACTCTACTCTACTCTACTCTACTCTACTCTATCTGCCTCAGTGGAACTGCAGAGGCTGTTAATAAGACTGCACAGAACATAATCCACATCCTTTTTCTTGTCTGTTCTCCTCGTTTGGAGCGAAAACAGAATTACTTTTTGAAATTGCTTTTTTAGAGTAGAATGAGTATTCAGATGTTCCATACAGGTACGGCTAGCTGATGAGAACTAAATAGCTTGAAATAGATCTATACTAGTCTCCCTTTATTTCTTTATCAGCGATATATAAATTTGGTGGATATATATATGCAAATTTCGGAGTCTTTGAGAGATATTTCAGGGCAGCCCAGGAGCGGATAGCATTGAGTTTTCTTGAGCTGTGACTGGCTGCAATTAGAAAAATAAATAAATAAAGCATGGATCCCTTCAGTCTCTAAGGGATATTATATTGTCTTTATGGAGACACACGAGTGTGTGTTGTTTCTGTTTTTTTGCAACTCTTGGGTGTTGCATATCCTGTTGCAAAACCCACTCTTGTGCTTTCGCTCGAGTTTGGCTACAGATGTGAGCCTCTGTTGCAATTCCTGGTGTCCTCCTAGCACCATGGGCCCTAGGCCCCATCTCACAGACACCCCAGCAAACATGGATTTTGTAGTCCAGCACAAGGCGGAAGGGTGTCTCTTTGATTCACGGTGCTCTTATTGGCCAAGGTGTGGGTCAGATTCGGTGACCAATTTATGCAACCTCTTCCAGCTGCCACATCGAGGTTGCTCTCCTCCCTTCTCTTGAACTCTGCACTGAAGTCGGAACCTGGCAAAGAATCGATTGAAAATTAAATTGTTGAGTTTTTCCCCCTACTTTCTCTGTTGTTTGAGCTTGATGCCCAAGGAATATGGATTGAAAATACGGTGTTTTTTTTAAAAAAAATACGGTAGTTCCTTGAATGTCTGTATAATTTTTAAAAAGTTGAATTTGCACACGATGTAAAGCAGTCCTTTTTCTTTTCTTTCTTTTTCTTTTTTGCAGGTTATTGTATATATTTAGATAGTTGATACGGTCACTCATTTAACAACGGAGACTCAAGTAGGATAAAGCATGTTGGTTTCTCGACAAGGGAACAGAATCCTAAGGTTGGGATGGTACCCAGGGGTGAAATCCAGCAGGTTCTGACAGGTTCTGGAGAACCAGTAGCAGAAATTTTGAGCAATTCAGAGAACCGGTAGCGGAAATTTTGAATAGTTCGGAGAACCAGCAAATATCACCTCTGGCTGGCCCCAGGAGTGGGGAGCGAATGAGGATTTTGCATTATCCTTCCCCTGGAGAGGGGTGGGAATGGAGATTTTGCATATCCTTCCCCTGCCATGTCCACCAAGCCACGCCCACCAAGCCATGCCAACAGAACTGGTAGTAAA
Source organism: Pantherophis guttatus (assembly GCF_029531705.1). The sequence goes on from NW_026844063.1 coordinate 26,829, forward strand.
CAAATTTGGATGTCACCACTGATGGCACCCTTGGAGGGGTCTCCTGCCTTGCTCAGGCAGGAGACTCTGGCCTATACCATTTCAGACAAATGGTCCAATCTCTTTTTGAAAAGCTCCGTTGATGGAACAGCCACAAGTGGAGAAACACTATGATAGAATCATATTATTATTATTTTATCTATTTATTTTATTTGTCATATTTCTATGCCGCCCACTCTCCGAGGACTCTGGGCGGCTTACACCAAAGACAGTATACTTAATAGCATATTGCCCCCAACAATCTGGGTCCTCATTTTACCCACCTCGGAAGGATGGAAGGCTGAGTCAACCTTGAGCCGGTGAGATTTGATCCGCTGATCTGCTGAACTAGCAGTCAGATGAAGTAGCTGCAGTACAGCACTCTAACCACTGCGCCACCTCAGTTCAAGATTGGAAGGGACCTAGGAGGTCTTTTAGTCCAGCCCCTGCTATTATTAGGTAATAATGGAATTATTGTTCCTCTTGTTCGGACATGATCATCGGTTGAGGTGGGGGTGGGGTAGCCTGTCCACCCTGGAGGCCATCTTTTCTTTTGGTTCTTCAGGGCTGCCACATTTAGTCTGTGGGAAACTGGGATTGTATGGAGTTAGTAGAAGTATTTAGCCATAACAACATTCTTTTCTCTGGGAGTCAAGGACGTTCAACCTGCACCTGGAGTGGCATGACTGGGAGGCACCTCCAGTTGGGACGGTGCATTGATTGGACCATGTGATGGACATGTGGGTCCAGGGGGGAAGGGACTTTCCTTTGGGTGGGGAAAACCCGGGAGCTTTCAGATTCGGGTTTTCCCAGATGTGCCAATATGACATCTCTAATAAAGTGGAAGGAACTTGTAGCCTACTTTCGTTGGGGGTGTTACTTGGAATCCTGACAGCATTATAGAAGTGAGAATGGGACTGGGCACAACGTAGTTCTCCCATTGTTAGCCATTTTCAATCGCTCACACTTGAGGCTTTGGTTTTGTGGTTATGTGCGATGAGTTTGCTATATGTTGTAGATGTTTCCTTGCCCAACTAGGTAGCATCATCAGTGCTGGTGAGTGTGGGGTTTGCTCGCCATTTATACAGCGTAGCTTGCCCTGTTTGGAATGAGGTTACCTAATCAGGTAACGAAACCAAGGTCAGAGAGCACCAAGGACTCTACAGTTCAATCCGAGCTACAGATGTTCTCTTCTATCGGTTTTTTGTGTCTCAGGAGATATTTGGGCCCATTCGAGCCACTGTTCTCTCGTGCAAAACAATGTTTCTTTGAAGCAGTGCTCACGACTCTTCAAATTTTGCAAATTTCCCCGTGTTACGCAAGGCTGCTTGATGGGAACTCCTAACACTGTGGTGTTTTCCATGTAGGAAAGTGAGATTGTTCAGCCTTGCTTCTCCTTGTCAATCAAAAGGACTAGGAAGACTGTTTACGTTGATGAAGTATTTCTGAATTTTCTCAAGACTGTCCCTCCTGATTTCCAAGAAACACAGCCCCCTGCGAACCACCTCAAACTCCCCTCTCTCCTCTCCTGTTTATTCTAAAATTGGCCCTTGTTAAATCGAAAGCTAAAAATGGGAGAGACCAGCTTTGCTGCAATGCAGCTCAGGGAGACTGATGTTCTGGCCAGATTTGGTTAGTCCAATCCGCTGCTCAAGCAGGAGACCCTACAATATTCCAGACAATAGAATAGAATAGAATTCTTTCTTGGCCAAGGGTGATTGGACACACAAGGAATTTGTCTTCGGTGCAGAAGCTCTCAGGGTACATAAAAAAAAACACATTCATCAAGAATCATCAGGCACAACACTTAGTGATATTTAGTCACAGGCTGCTAAATAAGCGATTGAATCATACTAGGAAACCGAATAAAACAATATATATCGTAAAGATGCAAGCAACAAGGTTATAGTCGTAAGTAGAAAAGGAGATAGGTAATAGGAAGGAGGAGAGGAATAATAGTAATACAGTCTTAGTAAATATTTTGACAGTGTTGTGGGAATTAGTTGTTTAGCAGAGTGATGGCGTGGGGTGGGAAAAACTGTCCTTGTGTCTAGTTGTTCTGATGTGCAGTGCTCTATAGCATCGTTTTGAAGGTAGGAATTGAAACAATTTATGTCCAGGATGCGAGGAGTCTGTAGATATTTTCACAGCCCTCTTTTTGACTTGTGCAGTACACAGGTCCTCCATGGAAGGCAGGTTGGTACCAATTGTTTATTCTGCAGTTGGCATTTTTAAAAGTCTCCAATGATGGAGCATCTCCAACTTCCGGAGGCAAGCCATTTAAGATCCATTTCTTTCTTTTCAAAATAACCTATTGGTGTCCTTCCCCTGTAGTGGAGAATAAATGGCTCTGCACTCACAAGTTCTGGAGGCAAGTTGTTCCATTGACAATTGTTCTAAATGTCAGGAAATTCCTCCTTAGTTTAGGTTGGTTCTCTCCTTGATTACTTTCCATCCATTGTTCCTTCTTTTGCCTTCAAAATTTCTTCCCTTTTATTTTGGTGGGGTAATAAATGAACAATGAAGAAACTTTTCCCTTACATATGTCTTAATCTGAAGCGGAGCAACTATTCCTTTTAACCAAGGAACAATAAATATAGAATGGAATGGAATGGAATGGAATGGAATGGAATGGAATGGAATGGAATAGAATAGAATAGAATAGAATGGAATAGAATAGAATAGAATAGAATACTTTATTGGCCAAGCTTAACTTTTTTAAATGTTTTAAATTGGTTTGTTATTGTTTTTTTTTTAAATTACGGGGCCAAATTATATATATCCTTTTAATACTATTTTAAAGTTTGTAATTTATGTTTTTATTTGGCTGTACACCGCCCTGAGTCCTCAGGGAGAAGGGCGGTATATAAATTGGATATAAAATAAAAATAAAAATAAAGTGTGATTGGACATACAAGGAATTTGTCTTGGTGCATAAGCTCTCAGTGTACATAAAAGAAAAGATACAATTTGTCAAGAATCATAAGGTACAACACTTAATGATAGTCATAGGGTACAAATAAGCAATCGAATCATACTAGGAAACAGTCAATATAAGTCGTAAGGATACCAGCAACAAGGTTACAGTCATACAGTCATAAGTGGGAGGAGATGAGTGATAGGAGTGATGAGAAGATTAATAGTTGTGCAGACTTAGTGAATAGTTTGACAGTGTTGAGGGAATTATTTGTTTAGCAGCATAAACTGGCAATCGGGGGCAGAGTGGCATGTGTAGTAGGCCCTGCTCTCTGGAATCTATAGTATTCATTTTTCCAAGTTGTGAAGAAACAAACTGAAAGTTCGCAATTTCTGGTCACAGGAAATGCCTGCTGTATCTTCTTCCTCCTTTTGTTTGAGAAGCACTGTGTGTGCAAAGAAACAGAGCCTTAAAAAAAAAAAATTCCCCATATCAACTAAAAGAGAAATTAAACTCTTAACAATGCCATGATACGGACGTTCTCATCTGGAAACCGAATTTAAACAATCTCCAATTTTACGATCAGAGCTACTCAGACAGCAACAAGGGTTGTGAATTGTGATGATGAAGCCATTGCGGTGCAGATAATGGGAATTAGCAGCCCAGCTAATTCAAGATGCTTACTCTAGCCACATTCAATGCTATGGTTTAACTTGCTTCTCCAAGGGGGCTGATGCCAACTCATCGTAGATTAATTCTTTTCCTAATTCCCCTCTTTCGATTTTATTTTTTTTTTTTGCAGAGATTATGGCTGATGTCATAAAGAAAGTAAAAAAGAAGGGAGAATGGAAGGTGAGTTCAAAACAAATCAATGGCTTCTTCATACCTTAGACTGTTTTTTTTTTTTTTAAATTTGATTTATATGCCGCCCTTCTCCGGAGACTCAGGGCGGCTTACAATGCGCTAAGCAATAGCCTTCATCCTTTTGTATATTTATACAAAGTCAGCTTATTGCCCCCACAACTGGGTCCTCAATTTACCTACCTTAGAAAGGATGGAAGGCTGAGTCAACCTTGAGCCTTGGCGAGATTCGAACCTGCAGTAATTGCAGGCAGCTGGTCTTAATAACCAGCTTAATAACAGGGTGCCTTAGACCACTGTACTACCAAGGCTCTTTGATGCCTGTATCCCACTGCCATTTGACCTGGTTTCTGATTTAATCTATTTTCTGAGTTTGCACAACACTCGATCACATGCACACAAGAATAACCAAGGTAACCTTTGCTCAATGCAGCTTAACCTTAGGTAACCTTAGCACAATGTGTGAATGCTGTCTCCAGGTCTGAATTTTACTTGATTAAATGGGTTACCTGAGTATATCTAACTCACCGCCCATTTTAACCTACAACCGTAGAAGATAGCAACAGCACTTCTATACCGCTTCACAGTGCATTTACAGCCCTCTCTAAGCAGTTTACAGAGTCACCATATTGCCTCCCCAACAATCTGGGTCCTCATTTTCCCGACCTCAGAAGGATGGAAGGCTGAGTCAACCCTGAGCTGGTGAGAATCGAACTGCCAAATTGCAGGCAGTCAGCAGTCAGTAGATGTAGCCTGCAATTCTGCATTCTAACCACTGTGCCACCATGGCTCTTGTGGTAGATAGATAAATACCCTGTTGTCCCCAAAATAAGACCTCTCCTGATAATAAGCCCAATCGGGCTTTTGAGCGCATGTGCTAAAATAAGCCCCCTGAAAATAAGCTCTCCCCGAAAATATTTAAACACAGAGCTGGAAATCAGGGAAGACGGCAAGAGTAGTCCCATCTTGCTCCACGCACCCCAAAATAATAAGACCTCCCCGAAAATAAGACCAAGTGCTTATTTCGGGGTTCAAAAAAATATAAGACAGGGTCTTATTTTCGGGAAAACATGGTAGATAGATAAGTAGATGGGTGGGTGGATGGATGGATGGATGGATGGATGGATGGATGGATCGATAGATCGATAGATAGATAGATAGATAGATAGATAGATAGATAGATGATAGATAGATAGATAGATAGATAATAGATCGATAGATCGATAAATATATAGATAGATAGATAGATAGATAGATAGATAGATAATAGATAGATAGATAGATAATAGATAGATAATAGATAGATAGATAGATAGATAATAGATAGATAGATAATAGATAGATATAGATAATAGATAGATAGATAGATAGATAGATAGATAGATAATAGATAGATAGATAGATAGATAGATAGATAGATAGATAATAGATAGATAGATAGATAGATAATAGATAGATAGATAATAGATAGATAGATAGATAGATAATAGATATATATAGATAGATAGATCGATAGATCGATAGATCGATAGATCGATAGATCGAGATCGATAGCACTAGCACTTAGACTCTTGGGAGTGACATTTCCCTTCTCCGTGTCTTTCCCAGGTGCTTGTGGTGGATCAGCTGAGCATGCGTATGCTGTCCTCCTGCTGCAAAATGACAGATATCATGACGGAGGGGATAACAAGTAAGTAGAACTTTGGGATTGTACTCACACCACACCTTCGGATCCAAAACTTGTGCCTGCTTTTGCACAACCTGCAACATTTCTTTAGAATGAACCTCAGGGAGAATGTTCGGATGTCCTGTCTCCTTCTCCTTGCCTCTTCTGAAATCCTCAAGGGTAGAGCTCCTTCTGCCTCCAGGAAGCTATGCAAGGAAAGGGAGCTGGGGATTTGGGAGATAACTTTCAGAACAGATCTCCAGATTTGAATTGAAGAATGAAGGTTGGTCCAGAAACGCCCAACCTTCGTTCTGATTTCCTTCTGCTCTCTTTCTTTCTTGCAATCTCTGCTTGTCCCCATTGGGTGTGGCTGTATCCAGTTGTAGAAGATATTAACAAGCGTCGAGAGCCGCTGCCTAGCCTGGAGGCTGTGTATCTCATCACTCCATCCGAAAAGGTAGGTTTTTGTGTTAATAGGATAGCTATCCAAGTTGGGTACAGCATCTTAACAGAATAACAGAGTTGAAAGGTACCGTATTTTTCGGAGTATAAGACGCTCCAGAGTATAAGACACACTTAGTTTTGGGGGAGGAAAATAAGAAAAAAAAAATTTCATAGGGGAAAAACTTTCCCCTATGAAAATTCATAGGTCATAGGGGAACGTAATTCATAGGTCATAGGGGAATGTAAATCTACGTGGGATCAGTCCTAACTGCATCCGAGTATTGCTGGAATGTTGCTCCTAATAAATAGCTATATTTCCTTTGAAGTTTGCTCATGAATTAATTAGGGCATCTTTCGGAAACTTGACAGACAGTTAGGACTGATCCCACGTAGATTTACATTCCCCTATGACCCTGTCTCTCCCCTCCTCTCTGGCCATGTCATAAATCACATTCTCCAATTAACCACTTTGGCTGGCTGTGAAACCTAACACCCTCCTTCTGATTGCAGTCAGAAAAAAATGTATGGAATTCACTTCAGTTCTCCTTTCCTCCTGCTCATGGCAACTTGAAAGCTTTGCAAGTTGACAGTATGTTTGTATATTTTCAGCAGTTTTCCATTTGGTAGGGCAGGGTGCTATCCAAACAAAGACACTAAACATGTTCCCACTAAAATGGGAACAAGTGAAGTTGTCTTATCACACTTACTATTAACAATTATTTCTATTGTATTCCTGTTTCTGCTGTCAAATCCTTTTTGCTCCAGGTCCCATTTTTACCTTTATAACACCGCAAATTAATTCAGGTTGATATTCTTGATTAGAAGTAAACTGAATCCACTTAATCTTCTTTCTCAGTCGGTGGAGTCTCTCATTGCTGACTTCAAGGAACCGCCAAATGCCAAATATCGAGCTGCGCATGTCTTCTTCACAGACTGTAAGTATGGAATATATTGGAGTTCCATCTCTGGGTTGTAATTTTTTTGAAGCTCCACCCCGTTTTCAGGATCTGATTTTGGGGTCACACATTAAACTATAGATTCATCTGCAATAGAAGCAGCCGCTTTAATGAGACCCCGGCCACATTCACCTAAACTAGCTCTGTTTCTAGGTTCATGCAAGCCACTTGTGGATTTGCATAACATGCTAAATCAATAAATGAATTCCAAAGTAAAGCTAACCCAAGCCAGCATCTTGTGCAAAATCCTAGATTGTGTGAAAGCAGCTGTTGAGCAAATCTGGTGTCTTGCATTGGAAGTTCCTGAACTGAACTGCGGATTGATCTATCTGACTTTCAAAGTCTGTCCCCCAATCCTTGGGTCCTACTTTCCTCTGGAACCATTCTTCTTGCTATCTTTGCAGTGGGTGGGATAATCTGCAGTTACCACTTTAGGATAAATTAACAGATTTGTCTATGTTGTCTAAATGTTGTGGTTGCTGTCTCTTTCTGTTCCCAGCTTGCCCAGATTCCTTATTCAATGAACTGGTCAAATCCCGGGCAGCAAAAGTCATCAAGACCCTGACGGAGATCAACATTGCTTTCCTGCCCTATGAGTCCCAGGTAAACTGAGCTAGAAGTGAAGATAGACTATTTGGATGTAACGATATTTATATCAGTTCCTTCTGTTTCTCCTCTGGACTGTCACTGTTCTGTCTCATTGGTGCAAGTTTTCTTTGTAAGATGCTCCAAAATGTTTTGGACAAAATGACTCGATGTTGTTCAGATGCCTTCAGAAGTTGTGGATGCTCCATCACTGGAGGTTTTTAAGAAGAGATTGGACACCTATTTGTCTGGAAAGATATAGGTCACCTGCTTGAGCAAGGGGTTGGACTAGAAGATCTCCAAGGTCTCTTCCAGCTCTGTTATTCTATTTTGGGCTTCATTTCTTATTCCAAAAGCCATAATCCCAAACACTGGGAGAAGAGCAGTCCTTCTACTCGTGCACCAGCAAATAGTCCCTGCAACAGTTAGCCAGCTAAATTTTGCATCCATTTGCAATAGGATCACTCAAGCTGCTTTAGTGCACTGCTTTAGTATAATTCAAGGTTTATATCATCTCATGCTCCCTTTTTGAGGTTTTTTCTGATTGCTGAGTAATTACCAGAAAGGATCAGGCAGGCATCTGCAAACAGCAGGCATCTGCAAACACAGCAAAACGGAGCTCAATTGTTTTATGGAGAGGAAAAATAAACAGTCTGGATTTGGTTGCTGGGTTTTTTTTTCTGAGGAGTTTGTGCTTGCAAATGGAAAAAAGCAGGATTTATGCAATTGTTCCCTCCAAGAAACCAAGGTTGTCCATCCTTCTCTTCTTCACTGTCCTCTGATGCTCATCGGCTCTGACTGCTGAGCTTTTGTGATGAGTGTTGCGTCCTTCTATACACGCACACACACCTCTGTTCACCCCCTATTTGCTTCCACACACTTGTGCTTTTACTTGGTCCGTTGGTTGTTGCTTGATCTCTTCCAAGCTGTTGTTTAGTTGTGCAGAGCACACCTCCCTTTCCACCTCCTCTCTTGTAAGAGCAAAAATGGAGGAAGTGAAGATCAGGAGAGGGAAAAACAGATGGCAGATGGTTAAGCAACATTGTAAATAGATGGCAGATTGATATTCTTTCTCTCTCTCTCTCTCTCTCTCTCTCTCTCTCCTCCCTCCCTCCCTCCCTCCCTCTCTCTCTCTCTCTCAAAGGACAGTGCTTGGAATACAGCGCATTGCTAGGGGGATTAAATGATGGAGATATATATATAAAAAAGACGTATTGGACTTTTTCACACCAGGGGTGGAGAACAGAGGATTTCAGTGTCAGGGTTCCGGCAGATGCTCTAATTAAATCATGAGCCTCAAGCCAAGCTTCAAAAAAAAACCAGTTATTTCTTAGGAGCTTCATGTCGACACGTTCTAAGTGAAGCCAACTCTGGCCCCACGTAATTTCCCCCCTCCCCCCAGGGTGCGTCATCAGTCACATTTGCCAACGTCCCCTCCGGCTTCTGTGGGTAACCCTGGGAGACAGCCTTGAAAGAGATATGTCTGGAATGTGCTCCTGTTTTTGGCCGCCGTGCTGCTTCGTCGGTTTCCCATCCCCCTTGCCTATGACAACTCGAGAGCAGGCCAGGGATGCTTTGTGAGTGGACGCCCAGGGCTGGAAGGCACCTCAGAGATCTTCAAGTCCAATCCCCCTGCTCAAGGCAGGAGACCTTATACCATCCTGGTTAAATGATTGGTCTGTTTTTGAAAACCTCCAGGGACGGAACACCCACAACTCTGAGTGTTCAGTTGTGTGTGCTCAATTAATCAATTAATGCTCCATTAATCAATTCCATTGATTAATTGTTCTATCAGGAAATTTTTACAGACGGCTGTTACGTATAAGCTAGGTTGACAAAATCAGAAATGAGGAGGTGATAAGCCGTCTGGGAAAGCCCAGGGAAATCATCAAAACCATTAAAAAGCGAAAGTTAGAATATTTCGGACATGTGGTGCAACACCCGGAAAAATAGTCAGCGCTATAAACAAGGGTGTGTATGATGTATTCCGACATGCGTGTGACACCGTAATGTGACGATTGAAATTAGACATCGGACAGACTTCCTCCTGCATTTTAGATAGCTGGTTTCCTTCATCCTTCCTAGGTGGGTGAGCCAAACACGGGGAGGTATTGAATTTGAGCCACTTCCACTTGAATGTTTCAGCTCCTTTTTTTTTTCACCCTTGTGATGCCTACTACAGGTTTACTCCCTGGATTCAGGGGACTCCTTCCAGAGCTTTTACAGCCCTCACAAAGCTCAAATGAAGAATCCAATTCTGGAACGCTTGGCCGAACAGATCGCGACACTTTGTGCCACGCTGAAGGAATACCCGGCTGTGCGATACAGGGGGTGAGAAAGTGGAATTTCTGGAGGACTCCCTTCACTGTGAACCTCTCAAGATTTTAATTTTAAAGCCAAAGCAGTAGATGCTACATCCTTAGGAAGCCTCCTGTACCTGGAAGTTCTCTTAACCCCTTTCCCATTCATCAAGAAATAGGCATCTGTCAAGAGTATACGAATTGAAGTATTAAAGTGAGCAAGGGATGATGGATAGAATAGAGCTAATTTTTTAAATTCCTTTTCTTTCTTTCTTCTTTTTTCTAATATAATGATAGCCTGATTAAAAACTAGAAATAGAGGGAGAAATAAGAATATACACCTTTATATGAAGGACTATGTATTAACATAAAGAGACGCAGTGGCTCAGTGGCTAAGATGCTGAGCTTGTCGATCGAAAGGTCGGCAGTTCGGCGGTTCGAATCCCTAGCGCCACGTAATGGGGTGAGCTCCCGTAACTTGTCCCAGCTTCTGCCAACCTAGCAGTTCGAAAGCACGTAAAAAATGCAAGTAGAAAAATAGGGACCACCTTTGGTGGGAAGGTAACAGCGTTCCGTGCGTCTTTGGCATTCTGATGAAAAACCTCAGGAAGGGATGCCTCTTGAGGCTTGTGAAAATGAGGAAGTGAGGACATTGAAGGACACCATGAAAGGTTGAAAGGGAACCTCACAAAGCATCAACACAGCGTCGACCACTTTCCCCAACTTGGCCTTAACAAAGTCATTGGGGAAATAGTCTCTCAAAGCTATTCTAAAAAATCAATAAAGTGGCCCACGAGAGTGGAAGGGTGGTACTGGGGTGGGCTGCTGGGGGTTCACAGAGGTTTAGGAGAACCTCTAGCTAAGATTCTGTGCAGTTCGGAGAACTTCCAAATCCCACTCCTGGCTGGCCCTCCCCACCCCTCCCCTCCTAGGAATCCCCACGCGGCCTGTTTTGGATGCAGGTAAGTGTAGGGCGCGCTCGGAGGCTCAGGGAGGGCAAAAAATGGGCCTACCGGAAGTTCAGAAAGGCTGGAAACAGGCCCATTTCCAGCCTCCGGAGGGCCTCTGGAGCCTGGGGAGGCCGTTTTTGCCCTCCCGGAGGCTCGAGAAAAGCCTCTGGAGCCTGGGGAGGGCAAAAATGCCCCTCCCCTGCCATGGTGCAGGAGGCCAACTAGGCCACGCCCACCATGACCACATCCACCCAGCAACTGGGCAGAGAACCCACCTCTGGGTAGTACTATTTGTTGCATGACAATGAAAACAGAAGACAATGAGCCCAGGACATCATCAAGGGTACCTGTAAAATGAAACCAGCCCTGGTTTTGAAAGAACAATTGTCCTCTTTTGGCAGGGATTACAAGGACAATGCTATGCTGTCTCAGCTGATCCAGGACAAATTGGATGCATACAAAGCAGATGACCCAACCATGGGAGAGGTGAGCGAATCCTTGTAGTTAAAGAAAACTGGATTGATGTACCTGGACTGTGGATTTGAGCAGAACTGGATGGGTCAACTAGATGTTGGGACGTGGTGGCTCAGTGACTAAAACGCTGAGCTTGTCGATCGAAAGGTTGGCAGTTCAACGGTTCGAATCCCTAGTGCCGCGTAACGGGGTGGTAGGCCAACCATGGATAAATCCAAGAAAAGGAAAGTTTCAGAAGAAAACAGAATGTTTAATTCAACTACATATGCTAGTTTTGTAGTCGCTCAAGAAATAGTCAGGCACGGGAAGGGATTTGTGGCTCCTGGTGTTTTTTTTTTCTGTGGGAAACGGGTCCAAACGTCTCTTTGAGTGTTTAAGGTTGCAAACCGCTTGTGTAGCATCTCCTGCTTGAGCAAGAGGTTGGACTAGAAGACCTCCAAGGTCCCTTCCGGTTCTATTCTGATTGAAAGTATGTTTGTCAAAACAAAATCAACGTTTTGGCATTGGTGTTCAATGGTCAACCTTCAGAGAAATTTTCTTCTGCTTGATGGAAAGCAGGTCGGATCGTTCTGATGGCTTCTTGGTTTGTTTCCCCTCAATCCAGGGTCCAGACAAAGCTCGTTCCCAACTTATCATTCTAGACCGTGGCTTTGACCCCAGTTCGCCAGTCTTGCATGAGCTCACCTTCCAAGCCATGAGCTACGACTTGCTACCCATTGAAAATGATGTCTACAAGTAAGGTCCTCTTGTTTACTTTCTGTACTGTCTGTTAGGTGTAAGGGGCACCTGAATAGAATGGAATAGAATAGAATAGAATGGAATGGAATGGAATGGAATGGAATGGAATAGAATAGGGAATAGAATAGGGAATAGAATAGGGAATAGAATAGAATAGAATAGAATAATAGAATAGAACAGAACAGAACAGAACAGAATAGAATATAGAAGAATAGAATAAGGAATAGAATAGAATAAGGAATAGAATAGAATAGATTAGAATAGAAACGAATAATAGAATAGAATAAAATATAGAAGAATAAAATAGAATAGAATAAGGAATAGAATAGAATATAGAAGAATTGAATAGAATAAGGAATAGAATAGAACAGAACAGAATTCTTTATTGGCCAAGTGTGATTGGACACACAAGGAATTTCTCTTTGGTGCATATGCTGTCAGTGTACATAAAAAGAAAAGATACGTTCGTCAAAAATCATAAGGTACAACACTTAATGATAGTCATAGGTTACAAATAAGCAATCAAATCATACTAGGAAACAATATCAGTATAAATTGCAAGGATACAAGCAACAAAGTTACAGTCATGCCGTTATACGTGGAAGGAGATGGATGGTGGGAACGATGAGAAGATTAAGAGTAATGCAGACTTAGTGAATAGTTTGACAGTGTTGAGGGAATTATTTGTTTAGCAGAGTGATGGCGTTTGGGAAAAAACTGTCCTTGTGTCTAGTTGTTCTGGTGTGCAGTGCTCTGTAGCGTCGTTTTGAGGGTAGGAGTTGAAACAATTTATGTCCAGGATGGGAGGGTTCTGTAGATCTTTTCACAGCCCTCTTTTTGACTCGTGCAGTAAGTATACAGGTCCTCAATGGAAGGCAGGTTAGTAGTAATTGTGGTTGCAGAACCAAAGCAGACAGTTATGGAGGTGCAGATGACAGACTCAATAGTTCCTCTGTAGAACTGGATCAGCAGCTCCTTGGGCAGTTTGAGCTTCCTGAGTTGGTGCAGAAAGAACATTCTTCGTTGTGCTTTTTTGATGACGTTTTTGATGTTAGGTGTCCATTTTAAGTCTTGAGATATGATAGAACCTAGAAATATGAGGTCCCCATGACTGAAAACTGTGTGTCCATCTTGGTCCCTCCAAAACCCAGAAACATATAGATTTGTTGCATGATGTCACCGATGTGTTTATTCGTGTTCCCTTTTGAAATTCCCAGGTATGACACAAGTGGAATCGGGGAGGCCCGAGTCAAAGAAGTCCTGCTGGATGAAGATGATGACCTCTGGGTCACTCTGCGCCACAAACACATCGCTGAGGTGTCCCAGTAAGTACCGTATTTTTCAGACTATAAACGCTCTGGACTATAAGATTCACCTACTTTTTTTGAGGAGGAAAACAAGGGAAAAAAATCTGCCTCTGCCTCCCAGCAATTTGCCTCTTTGCAGCAAACAGCAAACAGCCTGTTTCAACCTGTTTCATTTTTAGCTTCAGCATAGCTTGATTAGCACAAGCAGCTGATTGTCGGTTGGATCGGCCTCCCCACAATCAGCTGTTTCTTTGAGTATTTAAGGTTGCACACCCCTGGTATAGGTTCTCCTACTTGAGCCGGGGGCTGGACTAGAAGACCTCCAAGATCCCTTCCAGCTCTATTCTATTCTGTTCTATTCTATTCTAAGCTCAAGCTTGCACTGCCATCTGCTGTTGAGCTTGACTCTCATGACTTCACGAACAATATGTCTATCCATTTTTTCTTGGCACTAGCCAGGAAGTGGTTTGCCATCCGACCTCACAAAGCCACTCAAGTGTCAGGTGGGGAGAATCAGGACTACATATGAATTTCATGCCTCCACACGAGAATCTAGTCAACTAATGGACAACACTGAATTGGTGCTAGGTGAGAGTTAATGGAATTCAAGAGGTGTTAGATCACTTGTGGGAACGTAATGATTCTAGGCTGATTCCTCTCTTTACTCCTACCCCACGCTCTGCCTATCTTTCCCTCACATCAAACCCACAACGAGCCATTAAAAATAGATTAATTTTTATAGCCTCCAATATTTGCTAGGTGCCAAGTATTCACCCCTTTGCAGTCGGTTTGCTTTTTCAGATCTAGAATAGAATAACAGAGTTGGAAGGGACCTTGGAGGTCTTCTAGTCCAACCCCCTGCTTAGGCAGGAAACCCTACACCACTTCAGACAAATGGTTGTCCAACATCTTCTTAAAAACTCCCTGTGTTGGAGCATTTACCATTTCTGGAGGCAAGTTGTTCCACTGGTTAATTATTCTTACTGCCAGGAAATTTCTCCTTAGTTCTAGGTTGCTTCTCTCCTTGATTAGTTTCCATCTGTTGCTTCTTATCCTGCCTTCGGGTGCTTTGGAGAATAGCTTGACTTCCTCTTCTTTGTGGCAGCCCCTGAGATATTGGAAGACAGCTATCATTTCTCCCCTAGTCCTTCTTTTCATTAAACTAGACATACCCAGTTCCTGCAACCGTTCTTCATATATTTTAGCCTCCAGTCCCCTAATCATCTTGGTTGTTCTTCTCTGCACTCTTTCAAGGGTCTCCACATCTTTTTATACATCGTGGCAACCAAATATTATATAATAATATTATATTTGTCATTAATAAATATTATATTTGTCATCCTTTTCCAGAGAAGTCACCCGATCCCTGAAGGATTTTTCTTCCAGCAAAAGGATGAATACCGGTGACAAGGTAAGATCAGAAATTAGAAGGTTTCAGGATATGATAAAATTGGATTTTAAAAACCGGAAAGCAAAGCTTAAAAATACAATATTCTCTGGAACAGCAAAGATCTTTGAAGGGAAAGAGTGAAAAGAGAAGAGAATGGGATATCCTACAACTGAGCTTATTGGCTGTAATTTTCGTGTGCATCTTTTTTTGTGAGAGCATTGTACTACACAGGTTTATGACCGCAATTGACCCAAAATTTCTATTGCTTAGCTGTTTGGTTGTTAAATGAGAATAAATGAATTCTGGAAGTTTGCAGATAGAGCTGGAAGGAATTAAACAAGTATCTGGGGTTTTACCTAACTTCTCTCTCCGGGATTCTGACAACCATCAGTTCAGTCCTTTCAACAAGCAAAATTTGGATTTCAATCCTCTTTCAATAAGGTTGCAGGAACTGGGCATGGCTAGTCTAGTGAAGAGAAGGACCAGGGGAGACATGATAGCAGTCTTCCAATATTTGAGGGGCTGCAACAGAGAGGAGGGGGTCAAGCTATTCTCCAAAGCACCCAAAGGCCAGACAAGGAATAATGGATGGAAACTGAACAAGGAGAGATTCTACCTGGAAATAAGGAGAAATTTCTGAGCGTAAGAACAATCAACCCATGGAACAGAAGTTGCCTTTGGAAGTTGTGGGAGCTTCATCACTTGAGACTTTCAAGAAGAGATTGGACTGCCATTTGTCAGAAATGATGTAGGGTCTCCTGCTTGGGTGGGGGTTGGGTGGGGTTGGACTAGATGACCCACAAGGTCCCTCCCAGCTCTGTTAATCTGTTAGGTTTTAGCATTTGATCCAGGTGAGTTCCATAATTTAGAATCCCAAGATATTTGCTGAGGATCAACCTCTCTTTCTACATTTCAGACCACCCTGAGGGACCTTTCGCAGATGCTGAAAAAGATGCCCCAATATCAGAAAGAACTCAGCAAGGTACGTTCCTTTTCTACCAGTTTACACTTAAACAATCCAGCCTGCAAAAGTACCTATGAAGCACCTTATGGCCTTCTAGGCCAGGGATCAGCAACCTGCGGCTCTGGAGCCGCATGTGGCTCTTTCATCCCTCTGCTGCGGCTCCGTCGCCAGTCGGCTCCACAATTGATAGGGCTTTCGGTTAGGATATGTAGGGGAAAAAGGACACCGTGCTAGGAGGAGACTCTATGGTGGGGGAACCAGACTTCAGAATTGAATGGGGGGCTTCCAGTTAGGACCTTTGTGGTTCTTTGAGTGTTTTAGGTTGCCGACCCCTGTTCTAGGCCATACTGAATTACATATCGCAGAAGCCTAGTTAAGAATTGTGGGAGTTAGGGCGGAGCTCATTTGACCGTTGAAACATGGGACGGAAACGAGCAAAGAAACTTGAGTGGCGATTAAATGTACTCAGGTTGTGTCCCAGTGTTTGTGAAGGGCTGGGAAGGGAGGAACGGAAGGGAGTGTCCTAGAAAAGAGCATGAGGAGTCCTTGGTGCTCTCTGAGGTTGGTTGTTTTCTTGCAGACGTTTCGTGACCCAACTAGGTAGCACCATCAGTGCTAGAAGGGAGTCTGGTTTGTGGTGTGGAAGAAAAAGAGGGTTGGGAGGAGGAGGAGGAGGAGGAGGAGGAGGAGGAGGAGGAGGAGGAGGAGGAATAGATAAGGGGTCCTTGGTGCTCTTTGAGCTTGGTTGTTTTCCTTCAGACATTTTGTGACCCAACTAGGTAACATCATCAGTGCTGAAAGGAAGTAAGTTTGCTTTCTTTCCCTTCTGATACTGATGATGTTACCTAGGTGGGTAATGAAACCATCTGCAAGAAAACAAGCAAGCTCAGAGAGCACCAAGGACCCCATAGTCCTCCTTCTTTTCTTCCTCTTTTCCTCCTCCCTACCACACCCCACTCCCTTCTTGCACTGATGATATTACCTAGTTGGGTCATGAAACATCTGCAAGAAAACAAGCAAGCTCAGAGAGCATCAATATTCTCCTCTATTAGTAGAAAAAGTCATATTTAGTTAGACTGCTGAATTCTTCTTCTTGCTTCTTGCGTTGGGCCTAGTATTCCACTCATCTCCACCTGGCTGAAGACTGCATGAAGCACTACCAAGGCACGGTCGACAAACTCTGCAGAGTTGAGCAGGTACGTCTGCTCGTGCCGTTTATGTGTGCCTAAAAAAAAGGGATAGCGTAAAAAAATTGTGCTGATACAAATAACAGGATAGAAACTGGCAGGTATTGGAGGCTTTCTCTTTTCTTGGGCTTCCCCTCCTTTTAAATGCTAAATCTTGTCCAATTTGTAAAAAAAACCCAGGTCTTTCAGTTTGCAAAATTAATTAGACTTCCAAGAGCAGCTTTTATTTGGATATAAATAAAATGATTGGCAAAGATCTTCATGATTTACAAAAGAGCAAATGTTTCTTTTCCTGACCTCCTTGTAATTTGAGCATATTTTTGAGAATAAGAACCATTTGTTTAACACTAACTTTGTTTAAGACATGCACTGTGGTTATGTTCTAAACAAAAATCCACCCAATAATCTCGCTTCCACTATAAGTAAGGAAGAACCAAGATTTTAAGAGCAAAAAACAAGATTTCTCCATGCAAGGCTCACTCAAGTCGATCTATTTGATTTTTAAATGTGTAAAGAGAAATTTCCAAACACTTAACACATTCTGCTTCATGACAAAGTAAATTTATGGATATGGTATTTTGTGAATGATCTTTTAAATAAAGAAAACATTAAGTAAAAAAAAAAATTGTGCTGACCAAAGGATGTTTGAAGAAGTGTTTTGTCGACTTATTTAGGTCTCTCTCTCCTGCCTTGAAAATCTTCCCAGAACTTGATAGACGGTTCAAGAAGTCAAAGAAACAGCAGTGCTTCTCTACTTCCTTTAACAAAGGAGTGGATTCTGGCAGGTGTTTTGACCTGGCTCCCAACACGACAAACTCTCTGTAGTTGAAGCAATGATTCCTTTATTAGAAGCGCCGGCAGCCCCGGCAAAAAGTTTCTCTTTCACCTCAAGTCTGTCCGGCAGGGAGATGAATAGTTGCCTGCCACATCTATTCATCTCCGCCCCCCTGCCTTTCATCCCCAGAGCTAGGGTGGGGCATCGCTAGCAGCGGTGGCTCTTCCGTCCCAAGGACCGGCCCATAGATTTCCACTGTTCTCCTCTCCTCTGCCTTCTGTGCATCTGTGCGTCAGGCACTGGACCCAGCTGTTCCTCCTCTTCCTCATCAGCCACCTCCAGACCTGGAGGCTGTTGACTCTCCATTTGAGGAGTGACGGATGACCCAAACTCCACCTCTGTCTCTCTCTCTGTGCCACCTCCATTTCCTCTTCCCCCTCGGAGCTCCCAGGTTGCCTTGATGCTGACTCTGACTCCCATGCCTCCTCCTCGTCCTCTGATTTGGCTGCTGGAGGGGCTGGTGGCCAACAGGCTACAACAGCAGGCTTACCTTGTCTAATTGATTGGTTTTAATGGTCCACTTATATCCCTGGACCATTTCACCCCTCCCCCCCCAAAAGAAGCTCTCCTGGAAGCTGAACCTTTAGTTCCCAGTTCATCCCAACCTCAACTGGGCAAGGAAGAGCTTTCCAATGGTCCTGACATAGTGAATTGCAGGGAGATGTTCTGTTTTACCAGGATCTGGCCATGGGCACCGATGCAGAAGGGGAGAAGATCAAGGATCCCATGCGCGCAATTGTCCCAATCCTGCTTGATGCCAACGTCAGCACCTATGACAAGATCCGGATCATTTTACTCTACATCTTTCTCAAGAACGGTAGGAGAGGCTCCTATTTAGACATTCTAGGAGGAAAGGGTTTTCACAATGCTGAAGACTCTTCTTCGCTTCCGTTGGTCGCTAGAAAATTGGAGAGTATTATAAAATATTAAGAAGAGTCAGGATGGGCATCTAAAGAAGAACTGAGGGTCGTGGGAGGTGAATCATAGAATAACAGAGTTGGAAGGGACCTTGGAGAACTTCTAGTCCAACCCCCTGCCTAGGCAGGAAAGCCTACACCACTTCAGACAAATGGTTATCCAACATCTTCTTAAAAACTTCCAGTGTTGGAGCATTCACAACTTCTGGTGGCCAGTTGTTCCACTGGTTAATTGTTCTAACAGTCAGGAAATTTGTCCTTAGTTCTAAGTTGCTTCTCTCCTTGATTAGTTTCCACCCATTGCTTCTTGTCCTGCCCTCGGGTGCTTTGGAGAATAGCTTGAATGGGTGAATGGGAAGATTGAAGCAATGGGACCATGGAAACACTTCATGTGGTTTTTCTCCTTACTCTCATTTCAATATTTTCCCCCTAATATTTGTGGGGCTGTCATAGAGAAGAGGAGGTCAGCCTATTCTCCAAAGCACCTGAGGGCAGGACAAGAAGTAACAGAATAACAGAGTTGGAATGGATTTTGCATGTCTTCTAGTCCAATCTCCTGCTCAAGCAGGAGACCCTATATATCCGTGACGGCAAACCTATGGCATGTGTGCCACAGGTGGCACGCAGAGCCATATCTGTGGGCACACGAGCATTGTCCTAGCTCAGCTCCAGTGTGCATGTGTGTGCCGGCCAGCTGATTTTCAGCCTTCCGGGCCCACCAGAAGTCAGGAAACGGGCTGTTTCTGGCCTCCGGGGGGCCTCCAGCGGGACGGGGAAGGCAGTTGAGATATACAAAAATGATCACCATAGAAAAGACGAGATATACAAAAATGATCACCATGTCAGTTAATATTTAGTTGGGTAACCTTTAGCAGAATGACAGCCTTACAACGTCTTCCCATGGAGTGAACCAAGTCTTTGAGTTCTGCAGCTGTTCTAATGTGAAACCAAGATGGAAGGATGGCTTCTACTAACTGGGTTTTATTGCTGGGTCACTTCTGACTAACAAGTTTCTTTAGTTAGCTCCATCAATTTTCAATTGGGTGAAGATTTGGGCTATTCCCAGGCCATTCCAGCAGTGGAATAGGATTATCTTGAAACTCCACCCAAAAAGTGGTGTTATTAGCCATCAAACCTCAAAAATACACTTTTCCCAAAAGGTTTTCCACAATTTTGGCCACAACTATACTCACCCCACCTCCGTTTTGGTTGTCTGGTTGAGGCTGCTTAGTGAGTCAAGCCATGACAGGTTGGTGGGATGCAAGTGTGTTGACTCCCATCTCCTAGAATATGCACATATGGTCTTTCTCCATCCTCCTCCCCAGGGATCACCGAGGAAAACCTGAACAAACTGATCCAGCATGCACAGATCCCTCCTGAGGACAGCGAGATCATCACCAATATGGCCCACCTTGGGGTGCCCATCGTCACAGATGTAAGTCCTTATGAGAGTTTGTTGCAGAAACCAATCATCCAGAAAGCACACCCAGGCAGACGATGCAGCAGTCTGCATTAACTTCTCTTTATATACATAATAACGCATGAAGATAAATGTACAATACCAATAGCTGATTCTTCCAACGTAGCAGTTACTAGCAAAACACAAGCAGACTAGTTTCAGTTTCAATTCTCAGCAGAGACCCAGGAGCTAAGCCTGCACAGCTAAGCCACGCCCGGACTTCCTGCTTTAAGTTTCTGTTTCCAATTCAGCTCCCATTGGCTGATCTGTTGCCATGCGTATTCATTGGCTGACCTTGTTACTATGTCTTCCCAGCAGTGGTGAAATGTAAAATTTGTTACTACCTAGTTGGGTAATGAAATGTCTGAAAAAAACAGCTCAGAAAGCACCTCCAATCTCTCCCGGAAGCCTTCTTCCCCTAGAAGAACCTTAGAAAGTTCGAAATTTACTCTTGCATTGTGAATAAGCCTGGTCGATAACCCTCTGACTCCATTGTCTCTCTCTCTCTTGTGTCCAGTCCACCTTACGTCGTAGAAGCAAGCCAGAGCGGAAGGAGCGTATCAGTGAGCAGACTTACCAGCTCTCCCGATGGACTCCAGTAGTTAAAGACATTATGGAGGTACGTAAAGAGGGGTGGCTCTCTTGAAGCAGGGGTGAAATGCTACCGGCCGCGGCATGTGGTTCGGGGAACCGGTAGCGATGGCAGCGTGAAGCTCCACCCAACCACCCGGACGTCATTACTTCCTGGTTTTAACACACATTTCCGAACCAGTAGGGAAGGTAAGTAGATTTCACCCGTCTTGAAGGCGTGAATCTCTTTGCTTTATGCCTAATACACACACTTGATCACTTGCAGAAGCTCCAGATGTGTTAATTATTATTATTATTTTCTATTTCTTTCAAGGATGCTCTAGAGGATAAACTGGACACCAAGCATTACCCGTATATCTCCACTCGCTCAGCTGCTTCCTTTAGCAGTACAGGTGCTGTCAGGTAAGAAGGGAGCATTCCGTAACAAACTACAGGTAGCCTCTCGACTTAACGACCACAATTGAGCCCCTAAAATTTAGGTTGTTAATTGAGACATTCGTTAAATGAGTTTCGCCCCATTTTACGACATTTTTTTTTCTTTCTTTTTTTTTGGCCGGGCTACTTGGGCTGAATTGATAAGTTAGCAAGCCAGTCGTTAAGTGAATCTGCTTGTCAGAAGATCGTAAAAGGGGATCACAGGACACACCCACACACACCTGGGACTCAACCGTCATAAGTCTGAACCAGCAGTGGCTGAATTGGGATCGTGAGGGAGGGGCTGCAAAGGTAGTAACTGTGAAAAACGTTCGTAAGTGGCTTTTTCCAGTGCCGTTGTAACTTTGAACAGTCACTTAAATGAACTGTTGTAAGTCGAGGACTATCTGTATCAGGGTTTAGGGAAGCGTAATTAGGTTTAAGGGAAGCCTAGATTGAATTAAACTCAATTAGATCTGAGTTAAATGAAGTCTGAATTGGAGACCTGTCAGCTTATCAGTTGGGGAAAGAATGTATGTGGACATTTTTAATTTATTTGTTTGTAAAATTTATTGGCCACCCATCTTACCTCAGGTTAATGGGACATTGTATCTCCCCATCTTGGATCTCTCTCTCTCTCTCTCTCATTATCTATCATCTACCTACTAGTTATCTATCAATCCCTGTCATCATTTAATTGTAAAATCTATCTATCTATCTATCTATCTATCTATCTATCTATCTATCTATCTATCTATCATCTATCTATCTGTATCATTTATTAATCATCTCTCTACCTACCTACCTACATTATCTCTCACTATTTACACATCTATCATTTATCTGTATCATATTTATTCATCTATCAGTATCTATCTATCTATCTATCTATCTATCTATCTATCTATCTTTCATCTATCATCTATCTACCATATCTACCAATCTATCTACCCACCCACCCACCTACCTACCTACCATCTATTAATCATCTACCTACCTACATTATCTCTCTCTCTTTACACATCTATCATCTATCTGTATCATATTTACTCATCTATCAGTATCACTCTATCACTCTCTCTACCTATCATCTATCCACCATATCTATCTACCAATCTATCTACCAATCTATCTACCTACCTATCACTCTCTCTTATCTATTTATACATCTATTATATCTATCTATCTATCTATCTATCTATCTATCTATCTATCTATCTACCTATCACTCTCTCTTATCTCATCTATTTATACATCTATTATATCTATCTAGCTATCTAGCATCTATCTATCTATCTATCTATCTATCTATCTATCTATCTATCTATCTAGCTAGCTAGCTAGCTATCTCTCTCTCTCTTATCTCATCTATTTATACATCTATCATACCTATCAATCTATCTTGCAATGTTGCATTTAATTACTGCATAATGGGGGCTCTTCCAGATCATATCCTTATTTCCCCTCCCCCCTTTTTCTTTTCATCCTTACTCCTGGTTTTCAGTGCCCGCTACGGACACTGGCACAAGAACAAGGCTCCCGGAGAATACCGAAGTGGTCCTCGCCTCATTGTTTTCATCCTGGGCGGGGTTGCTCTGAGCGAGATGCGCTGCGCCTACGAGGTGACGCAAGCCAGCGGAAAGTGGGAGGTGTTGATAGGTAAGTCCTTGTCTAGTCCTTGTCCTCTTCAGCTCATGCTTGCTTTGCTCCGCTCTGCTCTGTCTTCCATCATCTCCATCTATCTGTCTCCTCACCTTTCTCTTGACTTCGAGGCCACCTGCCCACAAACTCAGTGCTCCCTGAATGTGTTCTCCCTGGGGAGCAAGATTACTTCCACTGTCCTGTCCTATTCTCTACTCCATCCATTCCTACAACCCTTCAGGATATTTGAGGGGCTACCACAAAAATGCGAGAGGGCCAACCTATTCTCCAAAGCATTAGAAGGCAGGACAAGAAGCAAGGGATGTAACTAAAGAGAAATTCCCTAACCGTGAGAACAGTTGGTTGCGAATGCGCCAACACTGGAAGCTTTTTAAGAAGAGATTGGACCACCATTTGTCCGAAGTGGTGTAGGGTTTCACCCTACACTAGGGTTTAACTAAGGGTTTCACCCTAGGGTTTCACTAAGCAGGGGGTTGGACTAGAGTAACAAGGTTGTTAAGTGAATCTGGCTTCCCCATGGACTTGGCTTGTCCGAAGGTCACAAAAGGGGAAATCACATGATCCCAGGACACTGCAACCGTCATAAATATGAGTCAGTTGCCCAGTGTCTAAATTTGAATTGTGACCAATGGGGATGCTGCAATGGTTACAGGTGTGAAAATAAGAGCTTATATCAGGGGGATGCAGTGGCTTAGTGGCTAAGACGCTGAGCTTGTCGATCAGAAAGGTCGGCAGTTCAGCGGTTCGAATCCCTAGTGCCGTGTAACAGGGTGAGCTCCCGTTCCTTGTCCCAGCTTCTGCCAACCTAGCAGTTTGAAAGCACATAAGAAATGCAAAAATAGGGACCGCCTTTGGTGGGAAGGTAAAAGCGTTCCGTACGCCTTTGGCGTTGAGTCATGCCGGCCACATGACCACGGAGGCGTCTTTGGACAGTGCTGGCTCTTCGGCTTTGAAGCGGAGATGAGTCAGGAACGACTAGCACATATGTGCGAGGGGAACCTTTACGTTTACCAGCCTCCGAACTACACATGGTCCATCCTCACGAACACCGCACTCCTTCGAACTGCTATCTTTCCGTTCCTCCCTTGTTTTGGGGAGGAATTTTTCCTCTCTTAGGAAGGTAGCTTTCCCCAAACTCCCTTTTTCTTGACTTTCCTCCTCCATCGCTGTCTCCTTCCCCGTGTCATCTCACTTTTGTGTGTGTTTAAAAGCGTGTGTGATACGTCTCCGGCTTTGTTTAGCGTTGCTTCTAATGTTGAACGTTGCTCTTTCGGCGATGGGTTTAATTGGGCAGTTGCTCCTTCTGCAAAGCATATTTATTTATATGGGATGGTTGGGGGGGGGGAGAATTCTTTCCCCTGTTTATAAGACTCACATTCTTTTGACTTTTGCTCCCGTCGCAAAAATTGCCCAAGCAACTTCCTTTATTCACCATGTCCCAGTTCTGAGGTTTTTTGTTTTTAGTTTTAAAATTGAAGTTTCCTAAAGTTGTGCCACTTGGATAGCCTAATCTGTATTTCTTTTTTTAAAAAAATAATAATAAGCATTAGGATGGGACATTAAACAGTTCAGCAATTTAAACCTTCCATTATCTATATACTGTATGTATCTATACCGAGGCGGTGAACGTATCAGTGTTTCCTTTAGAGTTAACTCTGGCAGATGTGGTTGTGGGGAGTTCTGTTGCAGCACCCCACAATGAGGTTTTATGTCTTCCCCCACAGCTGCTTTCTTTGCTCTCTCTCTCTCTCTCTCTAGGTGTGATTGTGTGATTGTGTTTTTCTTGCCATTTCTGCTTCATGTATCATCACTGGCTTCCATCACAGTGATTTTTGGTGATATGAACTGTGTTGTAAGATTTTTTTTTTAAAAAAGGCATAAACAAAATTTTTTGGCATGTTGCTTTTCTTTCTTTCTTTTCCTTCCTTCCTTGTTTCCTCCCTCTCTCCCTCCCTTTCTTTTTTCTCTTTCTCTTTCCTTCCTTCCTTCCCTTCTTACTTTTCTTCCTTCCCTTCCTCCCTTCTTTCTTACTTCCATTTCTTTCTTTCCTTTCTTCCTTCTCTCCTTCCTCTCCTTCCTTCCTTCCTTTCCTTCCTTCCTTTCTTCTTCCTTCCTTCCTTTTCTTCCATTTCTTTCTTTCCTTCCTTTCTTCCTTCTCTCCTTCCTTCCTCATTCCCTTTTCTTCCTTCCTTCCTTCCATTTCTTTATTTCCTTCCTTCCTTCTCTCATTCCTGTTTCCCTCCCTCCTCCCTCCTTCCCTTCTCTTCCTCTCTCTCTCTCTTTCTTTTCTCTTTCTTTCTTCCCTCCCTCCTCCTTTCCTTTCTCACTTTCCTTCCTTCCTTCCATTTCTCTTTCCTTCCTTTCTTCCATCTCTCATTCCTGTTTCCCTCCCCCCTTCCTTCCTCCTTCCCTTCTTTTCCTCTTTTCCTCTTTTTCTTTTTTCTTTCTTTCTTTCTTTCTTTCTTTCTTTCTTTCTTTCTTTCTTTCTTCTTTCTTTCTTTCTTTCTTTCTTTCCTTTCTTTCTTTCTTCTCTCTCTCTCTCTGTCTTTCTTTCTCTTTCTTCCTTTCTTTCACCGAGAGTCAGCCCGCGCTCTATTTTCTCGCAGGTTCTACTCACATTCTTACTCCCACCAAATTTCTCATGGATCTGAGACACCCCGACTTCAGAGATTCTACTAGGGTCTCTTTTGAGGAACAGGCTCCAACAATGGAATGAGAGCCAAAGAGAACTAAAAAAAGTAAAAGCAATTTATCTTGAGAAGAAACTCTTCCTTTTTTTTCCTCCCCCCCCGGAAGGGCTTCTTTTGATATTTCTATCTTCCCCTTTCTTCTTGCTTTTCCATTGGTTTCTTTCTCCCTCCTCCTTTTTTCTGATTTCTTTTTTCTTGGTATGAGAAAATGTTTGCTTCAAAACGGCAATTTTGAAAATGTTTATGAGGCTGCTTCCATGCCAAAACTGGACCATGGTTTTCTTGTAAGCAGAACTTGCCAACTTGAACTAGAAAGTCAAGCTTTCAAGCAATGCCTTGGCATCACTGTGGATGCTTGCCCCATTGCGAATTCTTATCTATGGTTCCACCTCTTTGTTTTCTCTCTACTATAACTGTCAGCCAATGCAATCCTAAATTGCATTAACAGAGGGATACAATCAAGAACAAGGGAGGTACTAATACCACTCTATAAAGCCTTAGTAAGACCACACCTAGAGTCCTGCATCCAGTTTTGGTCACCACACTATAAAAAAAATGTGGAGACTCTAGAAAGAGTGCAGAGAAGAGCAACAAAGGTGCTTAGGGGAGTGGAGGCTCAAACATATGAAGAACGGTTGCAGGAACTGGGCATGGCTAAGTCTAGTGAAGAGAAGGACCAGAGAAGACTAGTGGTCTTCCAAAACTTGAAGGGTTGCCACAGAGAGGAGGGGGGGGTCAAGCTATTTTTCAAAGCACCAAATGGCAAGACTAGAAACAACAGATGGAAACTAACCAAGGAGAGATTCCAGCTGGAAATAAGGAGGAGTTTCCTGACCGTGAGAACAATCAACCCATGGAACAGAAGTTGCCTTCAGCAGTTGTGGGAGCTTCATCCTTGGAAGCTTTCAAGAAGAGACTGGACTGCCATCTGTCATAAATGGTGTAGGGTGTGCTTGGGCGGGAGGTTGGACTAGATGACCTACAAGGTCCCATCCAACTCTGTTCATCTGTATCTAACTCAAGCACAATCAGGTACTAGACAGGACTGGATCACTCCAATCCCTAGGTGGGGGAAAACTCCCTTTGCGATGGCCCTCTCCTGTTCATAGCAACCACCAACAAATGGAACTTTATCTGTCTTGCATGGGCTACTATGGCCTCAGGGCTCTACCTGCAATCTGACGTGGTACAGTCCACGGTGCTTCATATCTGGTGTCCTTGTAGACAACCGACAGGTAAAAATCTGAGAAAAGGAAAGAGTCGAAAGGAAAGGATTGATTTCATTGGCCCTCACTCCTTCAGACAAAGGGACTGTTTACGAGGAGCAATGGATGATGAGCAGTGATGATAGCTCCATAGAAACCACGAGATCCAGAACAATGCACATCTGGATCTAGTCATTCTCCATGTTTTGGAGAAGGAACATAGCCAACTTTGCTGTTCAGTAAGTTGTGGTTGATGATATTGGGTGGATGCAACCGCCTCGAAATAAAGAGAAGTTTCCCGAGAGTCAGAGCAATCAATCAATGGAAGGGAGGTTGTGGAATACTAGTGGGTTCCACTTACCTTCACTACTAATTCGGAACTGTGTATACCCAGAGCATCCGTGATGATGTCCGGGTGGGTGGGCGGAGCCTCCTGCCACCACTACCGGTAGAAACCCACCACTGTTGTGGAAGCTTCAACACTGGAGGCTTTCAAGAAGAGACTGGGCGGCCATTTGCCTAAATTGGTCTAGGGTCTCTTTGAGCAGGGAGTTGACTAGAAGACCTCTAAGGTCCCTTCCAACTCTGTTATTCTGTTACTTAAGGAGAATCCTATGGAATTAAAGGGTGCTTAGTTCAATGTGCATAAGATTGCTGTCTATTGCCCCAAGTCTATTGGACTCGCATCATAAATAGAGATTCAATGCTTTCTATAACCTCCTGTCTGGGCTGATTGGATGCTGCAGTAAACCTCTTTTGAATTAACCCTGGGGAAAGGAAACCATATAGGTCTCTCCTTCTATCCAGTCCCAAATAATTTTGGATTTTCTTCTTGCCTGTCTCCTCAATGATGCAGGATTCAGGGTAATGTAGTGGGGAAAAAATTGGCTTCTTCTGGCAAAAATTATTCTTTATTCTCCATCACTTAAACCAGGGGTGGGATTGAAAAATTTTAGCAACTGATTCTCTGCCTGATTGATGGGTGGGCATGGCCATGGGAGCGAGGCCTCGTCAGCTTCCTGCACCATGGCAAGGGGGGGGGCGTTTTTGCCCTCCCCAGGCTCTGGAGGTTTTTTCGAGTCTCCGGGAGGGCAAAAAACGGCCTCCCCTGGGCTCTGGAGGCTGCAAACAGTCCTGTTTCCAGACTCCTGATACTTCCGGTAGGCATTTTTCACCTTCCCAAAGCCTCCGCGTGGGCCCTGCACTTACCTGGCATCCAAAATGGGCCACATGGGGACTCCTGAGAGAGGCAGGGCGGGGCAGGCAGGGTCAGTAAGTCCTTGCAACTACCGGTTCGGCAAACCAGATTAAAATTAACATCCGATTCGTCTGAACCGGCTGAATCCCATCCCTGCTTAAAGCGATGGCCATTGGCATGTATGGATAAAACTCCCATCTGCTTTGATTTGGAGAAAGGGGGCCTTCTCTGAAGAAGTCCTCTTGGCCATTGCATGCCCAGATGATCCTACATGGTCTCCATCTACTGCCTCTCTTGGTAGATGATGCCCCAGCTCTTGATCTTTATGACAAATTCTGCATGTCCTCCTTCATGTCCTCACTGCACTTTGATTGCTGTGTGATTGGTCGGTTTTTTTTCTTTTTCTTTTACAAATATATATATATTGATTTCTTTTGGTGATGGGTGGTTTCCATTTTGATTCAAGTTATTTTTCCTCCCGCGCTTAGATGTAGTTCCATAGGCTTAACCTTCTGCAAACATTTCTCTTAATATATATATATATATGAGTGTATATATTGATACATGGGCCCAGTCTCGTGACAGGGAAGGGATCAGGGGTGGGGGGTACATCCCTTTCTGCTTTAAATCCCAACAAATCTTATATGTGGAAGGGTGGGCAATCATCCCGAAGGTGCTTTTTCAAAAGGCAGCTGGGCTTTGTTTTTCCTTGAAGAGGTTTCGCTTCTCATCCCAGAAGCTTCTCCAGTTCTGACTGAACTGTCTGAACTCTCTTCACTCAGAAGTGAAGAAGCTTCTGGGATGAGAAGCGAAATCTCTTCAAGGAAAAACAAAGTCCAGCTGCCTTTTGAAAAAAAAAACCCTTTGGGACAACCATGACCCAGATGATTGAGAATCTCCGTAGATACGAAGGGTGGGCAATTTTGAGTTTTTCCTCCCCCTCTATAAAAATCTCTCTTTACCCTTCTTCCCCCCCCCTCTCTGCCTTCAGAGTAGATATTTTGTGGGATGGGTCACCCTTTTGAGCTGAGCCGAAAGCTTTTCAACCTTTGTGGGGGTGGGAGTGAGTGAGTGAGTGGACTGATGGGAGGGGGGAGGGCGATCCCCAAAATGACTGCCATGGTCACTCTGCAGTCATCCAGAGGTTGAGGAGCTGCTAGTCGCCACAACACAGCTGGCCTGGCAAAGGATCCTGGGAGTGGTAGTCCAGGGAGATTTGCCAAAGCCTCAGATAGCCCACCCTTAAATTTAGGCGCTCTTACGCTCTTCCTTTTTTTTTTTTTGAAATCCGATTGTCGTCTTTTCCTTTTTTCCTTCCTTCAGGTTCCACACATATCCTCACCCCACAGAAATTGCTGGACACGCTGAAGAAACTGACCAAAACGGACGAAGAAAGCAGCAGTTAAACACGCATCGTCTTCATTTTTTCCTCTTCTCTCTCTCTCTCTCTCTCTCGTTGACCTGCTCCCCGAACATCAACTGAAGCGTTGAAAAGCTGGCCTCGCGGTTGACTTCTGGGCCTCCTTTCCAACATGGCCTCTTCTTGAGTTTAAACGCAAGACTTCCCTGAATCATCCCTCATGATTCCTTCCTCCTATGAAGCCAAGCTAAATAGGAAACAAAATAATAATAATAATAATAATAATATATGCACCGTGTCTAAAGGACGAGTGGGGAAAGATAAAAGAGTAATATATTCTATACTATAGATGTGATCTCTGTATGTACCCAAGAAAATAAAATTTGTCAGGTTCAAACTGCCCATGTTGGAAAATCCCACCGCTTCATCATTGGAGAGATAAGACAACGGTGATTATATTTTCAATACTGTCTTTTGGTTCTTCCCCCCCCCTTATTTCATTTTCCCCCCTGCTTGGATGGACGAATGCTTGTGACTTATTTATGGCTCTGTAATCCTGTACTTAACCCCCCCACCCCAGATGCAAACTGTGAATATTGTCTCCTAGGCGTCGCAATTTGCTTGCATTTTTGGAAATAACTGTACTAACTTCTCTCCTTTCCCCTTCTCACATTGCTGTCGTTGGGGTTGTCGTCTTGATTATGTATTTCTTCTACTTGGTTTTGTTCTGTTTTTTTTTTTTTTTTTAGTTCCTTGATATATGCAGCCAGGCTGGCTTTTGAGAGATAAATGATATATCTATATCTATATCTATATATACATATATTTTCTGGATGTAACTTGGTTGTTTCTCCTCCCTCCTCTTCTCTTTTGGGAGTATGTCATACCTGATCTGACTCATGTTTTCCCACCAAAGCATGACATAACTTGCTTTCTCACAGCCTGTCCAACAAATGAAGATTGTTTTTTTCCCCTATCTCAAGTCTCCTGATGGCTTTAAATTTTGCCCAGGCATGCTGGCCAGTAAATATCTGTGGAACCTCGTGGTAGTATTTTGGTGCAAAGAAATTTAAAAATAATAATAATAATAGAGACATAATTTGCTTCTGGAAACCATTTGTCCTTGGTTGGCGAGATTTCTAGCCCATTTAGGAGACCGAGAATATTTTTTTTTTCTTCCTCATTGCCTTTGAGCTCATCCTACCACTTCCTGCAAGGAGGGATAAGTTGAGAAAGAGAGAATCTGTGCCCTAAATCTTGCAAGTCACCCGCTTAGTTTTAAGAAGAGCCTTCCCAATATGGTTCAAATCTGCTCTATGTCTTTTGGAGTTGTCCGAAAGATTGCTTTTTCAAAAGGCAAGTGGACTTTTGTTTTTTTCTTGGAAGAGGTTTCGCTTCTTGTCCCAGAAGCTTCTTCAGTTCTAACTGAACTGTCTGAAGACTGAACTCTCTTCAGTCAGAAGTGAAGAAGCTTCTGGGATGAGAAGTGAAACCTCCTCAAGGAAAAAAAACGAAGTCCAGTTGCCTTTTGAAAAAGCATCTTTGGGACAACCATGACCTGGATGATTGAGAATCTCCATAGATGACTTTTGGGGCTTCCCCAAAAGTTTGTTTCTTCCAACTTGTTTTTGTTCTCCAGCTTCCTTCGGTGAGTTTAGAGAAGGACTCTTCTACCATCTCCTAAGCTTTATTTTATTAGGTTTTTTGGTTTCATGTTGGTTGGCTGAACCCAAGAAGAACTTTGAGTCTTCAGGGCTGATCTTGTTCTGCCTGAGAAGGTAGGGATGGGCTCCCAGCTGTAGTAGTCTCCATATTTGAGCAAGCTAGTGTGATGTCCCGCTTCCTGAGGTCTTGATGCAGTTTTCGGAGAAAAGGAGGAGATATTCTGTTTTCTCTGTTGAGGAAACTCAACTGCAGCTTGGAAGACGAAGTTACCGATCCTGCCATGTTCACCTCTGCTTAACAGTTTTTTTGGTAATTTTCTTTTTTTCAAGCATGGGTCAAAAAACGTGTCTGTCCACCTATCTATCACTTTAGCTATCGTCTATCTGTCTCTATCCATTTCAATATCCCTTATTACGACCCTGTAATTCCTTTACCCATTCAGGGTAGAGTGGAGGTAAATTGGGGGCATCTGAGTATTTACTGGAGATCAATAGATCTGTATCCATCCATCTCTGGATCTATCTCTCACTTACTCTAGCTACCTAGTTGTCTTCCATCAACTCTTTTTCATTCATTTTATCCTATATATATCTATCATCTATCCTTTATCTCTGCATCAATTCCATCTGTTATCTGCCTGTCTACATCTATCTATCTATCTATCTATCTATCTATCTATCTATCTATCTATCTATCTCTGTCTGTCTGTCTATCTCTCTCTCTATCTGTTATATATCACTCTTTCTCTCTCCATCCCTTATCATCTGCCTGTCTGTCACCTATTTGTCTGTCTGTCTGTCTGTCCGTCTTATCTGTATCTATCTTGCCCCCTTCCTCTTAAACTCCCCCATTGCAGGGCATTCTCTTCTCTTCCCAGCAGAGGGACGAAGGAGAAAAAATATCTCCTATTATTGAGGTAACAAGTAACAGAGTTGGAAGGGACCTTGGAGGTCATCTAATCCAACCCCCTGCTCAGGCAGGAGACCTGTACTAGGGATTCGAACCGCTGAACTGCCGACCTTTCTGATCGACAAGCTCAGGGTCTTAGCCACTGAGCCAGGTTTGCTTCCAGCTTTGCGTCTAGCAATACTCCCTTGCTCTTCATATTCTGTCGTCTTAAGGATGAAAGTCGATTTTGAACTACGTATATTTTGCACGGCAAACTATTCAGACTCTCCCTTTCTCAATCTCGCCTTGCATAAATCTTCTTTTATAAATATATATATATATATATATATGCACACACCATGGTGATTCTAGAGAATGTCTTTCTTTTCCTGTTTGTTTGCTTTAGTGATTTTTTTTTTTTTTGTTATTTATATTCCAATGATTTATGATCGAAAGGGAAGGGGGGAGGCGGGGAAAAAAACGCCACGTTCAACACTGAAAGGGTTAACTGGACGCTGTCTTGAGACGCTGTTTTGAGTTCTTGAGATGTCGATGTTGAAGCACAACGATGTGTTCTTTCTGTATCGCTGTTCTGTATTTTAAAAGCGCTCGAGAATTAATAAAACTTTGCTGTCCTGTCCAAAGAACTCTTGGAGTGGCTGGTTTGTGAAAACAGCGGTCTGATTAAAAAATTAAAAAAAAAACAATGGGGAAAGGCGACGTAATGCTGCATTCGGATGATGTCACTCCCACGAAGTGCATGATGTCATCTATATCTTTTTCGGGAAACGCTGAATATTTTACCTTTCCTCCTGAAACAGATGCCAGCTAGGGTCTAAGAGAAGACTAGGGCGATGTAATGCCACGTTCCACTGATGTCGTCTTTCTGGTACATTACATCATCTATTTATAGGGAAAACTTAGAAATAAGGGGCTCCTGCCTGTCCTCCAACCTTCCCAGGGGCTGCCTGGTGGTCCAGAACCCCCAGTCCCATTTCTACTCGAGCCCCAGAGAGCGCTTAGCCTTCCTTATGGTCCAACTTTCCCAGCCATCCATTGCAACTGGGAAAACCCCAGAGAGCGCTTAGCCTTCCTTATGGTCCAACTTTCCCAGCCATCCATTGCAACTGGGAAAACCATCGCCTTGACTAGACACACTTTTGTTGGCAGGTTGATGTCTCTGCTTTTTAGAATGCTGTCTAGATTTGCCATAGCTTTCCTCTCCTCTTCCTAAGAGAAGGCAACCCAACTCTGTGCCAGCCAGGGACCAGGGGGAAAAAAAAGTGGTGACATAATGCCACATTCCAATGATGTCATCTCTGTTGGGTATTACGTCGTCTCTTTTTTGCTAGAGAAAATCTAAGCTTCTGGCCTGTTCACTTGGGTCTGTGCCAGGAGTGACATAATGCCACATTGCAATGATGTCGTTTCTGTTGGGCATTAGGTCGTCTCTTATTTCTATCTGCTCTTCTTTTTTTTTTTTTCCCATTTTTTTGATTAAAAGAAATTTGTTGTTTTAAGTTCTGAGAAGTTCTGGGCTAATACTTTTGCTTTTAAATTGTCCCCCTCAAATCTCTTTGTTTTTTTTTTTTTTTTTTTTTGTGGCTCCCAAAATTATTTACTAATTTTGTACCCACCAGAGATTTTAGTAGCAAACCAAACATTTATTGAACAATGAAACAAAGGAAAACAGAGCAAAACAAATAGATGATTATTTTCAAGACGACAAGAAGGCTTCAACATTGGTTTTGACGCAATTCCAATGTCAATGATTTCAAATAATAGCTGGGGAGCAATAAAGGAGATTATTTGTGGACTGTAGGGGTTCTTGGTGTTTTGTCCAAGTTTTATTGTTTTTCTTCCAGACATTTCGTGACCCAACTAGGTAACATCCCCAGGGTTAGAAGAGTGTGGGGTTTTCTCTCTTGGTAGTTCCTTGATAGAGTGAAAAGAAGTTCAGGAAAGAAGGAAGGAAGGAAGGAAGGAAGGAAGGAAGGAAGGAAGGAAGGAAGGAAGGAAGGAAGGAAGGAGGGAGGGATGGACAAAGGAAGGAAGCAACTGAGGGAGAGAGGATGGAAGGAAGGTAGGTGGGAGGGCTGGAGGAAGGAACAAAGGAAGGAAGCAAGGGAGAGAGGGAGGAAGGAATGAAGGAAAGGTGGGAGTGATGGAGGGAGGATGGATGGAAGATTGGAGGGAGGGAGGGAGGAAGAATGGATGGAGGGTTGTAGGGAGGAGGAAGGAGGGGAGAAGGTGAAGGGATGGAGGGAGGAAGAATGGATGGAAGGTTGTAGGAAGAGGGAGGGAGGAGAAGGAAGGAGGAGGGAGGAAGGAGGATGGATGGAAGAAGGTTGGAGGAGGGAGAGCGAAGGAAGAAAGGAGGGAGGAAGAATGGATGAAGGTTGGATGGAGGGAAGGAAGGAGGAAGGGAAGGTGAGGAGAAGGATGGATGGAAGGTGGATGGAAGAGGTGGAAGGGGAGGAAGGGATGGAAGGTTGGATGGAAGAAGGTTGGAGGAGAAAAGGATGGATGGAAGGTTGGATGGAAGGAAGGTTGGGGAGATGGATGATGGATGGAAGAAGGTGGAGGGAGGAAGGATGGATGGAAGGTTGGAGGGAAGGATGGATGAAGGGTGGAGGAACGAAGGAACCATTGTTAGCAAATACACAAAACAGCTGAGCCAAGACCATAGATTACACATCAAATTTCCCATCAATTAATTAACTGTGCCCAAGGATCAACGATCAGATTCCTGGTTGGGAATCCGCTTGCTGCTTCTCAGCAGATATTTTACCCCCGAGTTCCACACTGGAGAATCAACGCAGCCCCATTCGTTGGACGCTCCCTATCAGAGTCCACACCGCATCCGAAATATCAAGAAACAGAATTAGTGGCATGGCTTTCAAGCAATTTTAAAATTGGCACCTCAGGACTCTCTGCTGCAACAGCTGATTTTTAACATACATATATAGCATCCCAATGGCGAGTACTGCCTTCACACAACCCGTTTCACTCAGAACATCCAGACACAAACACAGGCAGTCCTGACTTACGACCACGGCCCGACGTTTCTGTCATTAAGCGAGACATCGTTGAAGTGAGTTTTGACTCCTTTTGACGACACTTCCTTTCCGCCCGCAGCTGTTAAGTGACTAAGTGGTCGTTAAGCGAATCTGGCTTCCCCTTCGGCTTTGCCGGTCCGGAGGTTCGCAAAAGGGGATCAGGTGACACACCCCCACCCCCACGCGGAGGGCGCTGCGACCGTCGTAAATATGAACCAGCTGCCAAGCATCTTGAATTTTTGATTGGGTGAACCTGGGGCGGCTAGAAACGTCGTTAAGTGGGAAAACGCAAACAGCAGCGGGTTTCACATTTTGTTACCACCGGTTCGCCCACTGCGCGCCTTCCCTGCATGTGCTTTGCTCCCACGTGTGCCTTCCGCGTATGCACCCTGCCTCAAAAACGATCTTAAATAAGACGGAATGGAGCCGGGGTGGATTTTCCGCTACCAGTTCATCTGAACCGGCTGAATCCCAGCTCTGAACGCAAGTCCCTTTGTTCCGTGCCCTCGTTAACTTCGAACGGTCACTAAACGGGCTGTTGTAATTCGAGGAACACCTGTAAAGGGATGTTTTCTTCCGAATACACAAACCTCTTAGCAAATCCAGCAGCATCTGTTTTTTTTTTTTTCTTTTCCAATTCCTTTTGAGGCACAATGTTCGCGCAAACACACCTATCCATTTGGGCACGTGACTGTATGATTCAGCTTGAACAATTTACTCTCCCAAACATCTCATCGCACACATATTCTTCAAATGTTTTTTTTTAAAAAGTAAAGTGCTACTGGATTAAGCTTTCGGCTCTTTGGGGGGTCCCTGGAAGAAGCCCTAACAGCAATCTTCAGCTGATGGATGGCTCGTTGATGCTGAAGAAACACTTGAAAAGTTCCGAGAGTTAAGGCAAAGACTTAAGGAGGGTGTGCTGGCTGAGGAATTCTGGGAGTTGAAGTCCACAAGTCTTAATTAAGGTGGTCAAGGTCGGATGCCCCTGACTTAAGGTGGATGGATGGATCAACTCCATTGGAAGAACGCTCCATGCTGGAAGATGGGAGATCCAAGGCCGTTGGCCAAAGTTATAGTACAAACGTTTCAAGGAGAATATTGGTAGCTCAGGGTTGAAAGGAGGGGGTCCTTGGTGCTCTCAAGAGCTGGGTTGTTTTCTCACAGACGTTTCATGATCCAACTAGGTAACATCATCAGTGCAAGGAGGGGTAAGGTGGGAGGAGGAGGAGGAGGAGGGGGAATGGGAAGGAGGAGGGGGAGGAGGACTGCGGGGTCCTTGGTGCTCTCTGAGCTTGCTTGCCTTCTTGTAGATGTTTCATGATCCAATTAGGTAGCATCATCAGTGCGAGGAGGAGTGGGGTGGGAGGAGGAGGGGAGGAGGATGAGGAGAAGGAGAAGGAGGAGAAGGAGATGGAGGAGACGGGGAGGAAGAGGCCTGTGGGATTCTTGGTGCTCTCTCAGCTTGGTTGCCCTTGTTGCAGATGTTTCATTACCCAACTGCTGAAACTCTGATGATGTTACCTAATGGGTAATGAAACGTCTGCGAGAAAACAACCAAGCTCGGAGACCCTCAAGGACCCCCTCAAAGCAAACCTTCCTTAGAATATATTCGAAGAAGGCAGGCATCTCGTTTCTTCCGTTCCTCACCTTGCTAGCTGAACCTTGCCTCTTGTGCCTAAGCTGCCTATTACTATTATTATTACGGTATTATTATTATTAACATTATTAATAGCAAGATCCCTGAGAGGAAGCTACAAAGCCCACGTCAAAGTGGCTTTCCAAAATAGCAAAAGTCATCCCAATCGTTCGAAGAAGGGAGAAAAATAAAGGAAGCACTGTTGCAAGAGGCTTACTTTCCCCCAAACGCCGAGGATACGCTATGCTCCCCAGCCAATGAGGAGGTTGCAAGCATTGTTCTTTGGCACACAAAACCCAACAAAACGTGTGGCCGGAGTCCAAACGAGCAAGCGACTCGGTCCGTTTAATTGGTCCCCCGTTCCGTCTAGGAAAATGGCTCTCCAACCTTGGCAACTTTTAAGACTTGTGGACTTCAACTCCCAGAATTCCTCAGCGAGCAAAGTTGAGGAATTCTGGGAGTCGAAGTCCACAAGTGTTTTAAAGTTGCCATGGTTGGAGAGCTCTGGCTTTCTCCTCTTTTAGGTCCATTCCGATCAGAAGAGACAGGATGTTCTGGGATTCCTTGCTTTCCTTAAGGCCCAACTTAGAGATTTGTTCATCTGTTCGGTGGTGAACTTCATATCTTTAGCAGCTTCCACGGCCCGGTTTAAAGTCCAATTCAAGTCTTCCAAACTGGTGGCAGGGAGGAAGGTCCTGGAGCAGCAGTGATATTCCCGGAGACGATGCCGTGAGGTTTTCCACTCCGTGGCTTGCTGTCTGCTGGAGTCATAAGCTGGAAGAGCTACCGAAGAAGAGATCGAGGTAGGGACGGGAGGTGGAGAATAGCTGTCCGGAAGAAAAGAGGGGGAAAGAAATCGAGAAGTTCAAAGAATCATCACGGCAGATGCCCGCACCTGGCTAACCTTGGCTGATCTTCGAAAAGTTAAGCAGACGGTTCGATGCTTGCGAAGAAGGCACAGAAGAGGCTGTACTTCCTGAGAACGCTCAGGAAGATAAATCTATCTCAGCAGCTACTTCTGTCCTATTATCGCAGCACCATTGAGAGTGTCCTGACATCAGGGGTGGGTTCAACTTACCTTTACTACTGGTTCGCAATGGGATCGCATACGCAGAAGCTTCTGCGCGTGCGGAGATTGCTGATGACAACATCCGGGGTGTGGGAAGGACCTCCCGCTGGATTTACAACCGGTTCTTGCGAACCAGTCCAAACCGGGAGCAACCCACCACTGCCTGGCATATGACATTCTTGCATGGGATGGGAGCAGCTCTGCAGCCGACATAAAAGCTCTACAGAGAATCATTAAAACTGCCCAGAATATCATTGGACTCCAGCTACCAGCCCTGGACGACATCTTCGAATCTCGCTGTTTGAGAAAGTTGCATAACGTTCTCAGAGACTCTTCCCATCCTGCTTACAATCTTTTTGGACTGTTGCCTTCTGGCAGAAGATACAGAACCATTAAAACTCGGATTGCACGTTGTCTGAATAGTTTTTATCC
The DNA here is from genome assembly GCF_029531705.1 of Pantherophis guttatus. The sequence goes on from NW_026844063.1 coordinate 64,666, forward strand.
CAGAGCTATAATTGCACTCAACAATGAACTAAAGGGCCGCCATCGGTGAGCTGTTGGACAGCATGACTTGGTCTGTTGTGTGGATGTTTGGGTGGTTCAGGGGTGGGGAATTTGTGGTAGGTGTGTGTGTGTGTGTGTGTGTTTGGGGATTGTTATGTGTGTTGGACCTGGTCTTTGGCTGTTCAGTGAATTTCGTTGTATGGGTATACCGTGTATATGCGTACAATGACAATAAAGTTATAATAAATGAGAGATGAGCGTGGCTTCCAGCTAAGTCGAACAAGCCAGCTAATGTTCTGTTGTTGCCAAGATCAACTTCATCAAGCAGACTTTAGCTTTAATTTAATTTTAATGTAATTTAATTTATCGCATTTATATGCCGCTCAACTCCCAAGGGACTCTTTAAAGGGGAATCTTTGTAGCTCGGGGTTGACATGAAGTTGGGGGGGGGGTCCTTGGTGCTCTCTGAGCTTGGTGGCTTTCTTCCAAATGTATCATCATCCTGATCTCTAGCATGGATGATGTTACAGTACTTAGTTTGGGTAATGAAATGTTTGCAAGGAAACAGCAAAGCTTAGAGAGCACCAAGTTTCCCGCAGTCGTTGTCTTCTTCTTCTTCTTCTTCTTCTTCTTCTTCTTCTTCTTCTTCTTCCTCCTCCTCCTCCTCCTCCTCCTCCTCCTCCTCCTCCTCCCCCCTCCTCCTCCTCCTCCTCCTCCCACCACCACCACAAACTCTATTCCTTCTAGCATTGATGATGTTACCGAATTTGGTAATGAAACATTTGCAAGAAAACCACTAAGCTCAGAGAGCACCAAGGATCCCACAGCCCTCTTCCTCCCTCCACCCCTCTGCAAACCCCACTCCCTTCTAGTATTGATGATGATACCTAGTTGGGTAATGAAATGTTTACAAGAAAACAACAAAGCTCAGAGAGCACCAAGGATCCCAGAGTCCTCTTCCTCCTCCTCTGCAAACCCTACTGCCTCCTTTTCTTCTTCCTTCTTCTTATCCTTTCTTCTTCCCCTCCTCCATCTCCTCCTCCTCTTCCATGTCTATCTCCTCTTCCTCCTCCTCCCCCCCCTGCAAACTCAACTCGCTTCTAGCACTGATGATGTTACCTAGTTGGGTAATAAAACATTGGCAAGAAACCAACAAAGCTCAGAGAGCACCAAGGATCCTTTTGCTCCTCTTCCTCCCGCACTGCAAACCCCACTCTCTTCTAGCACTGATGATGTTACCAAGTTGGGTAAGGAAACGTTCTGCAAGAAAACCGCCAAGCTCGGAGAGCGCCAAGGACGCCTCAAATAAACGGGTGCTACTCCATCATACTTACATGATGGATGAGACAGGGTATTGTGCCAAGGGAATAGCTGGGATGTAATTTACTGAGGTAGCTGCAGATGGCACCGCCAAGTACCAGAGGCCTGCCTGTTTCGGTTGCTGGTGTTGGTTCAACTTTGGTTGCATTCTGGAACTTTCTTCTGGAATGTTCTCCTTGTGATCTCCTGCTCCTGAGGTGGTCAAGAAAATAAAATATTTATCGGTCACCTTGGGCCCATTTTTTTTAAAAAATCTCCTTTAAATATACTTGGCAGGGGGGAAGTAATCTCGGGCACCACACAGTACAGGTGGTTCTCGAGTCACGACCACGACTGAGCCCGAAATTTATGTCGCTAAGTGAAACATTTGCTTAAAGTGAGTTAAGCGGCCCCATTTTACGACTTGCCTTGCCACAGATGTTAAGTGAATCCTTGCATTTGTTCAGTCAGTCACACTGGTTGTGTGGTGAATCTGGCTTCCCCCCACCCTTTTTTAATTTTTTAATTTGATTTATATACCGTCCTTGTCCGGAGACTCAGGGCAGCTTACAGTGCGTTAAGCAATAGCCTTCATCCTTTTGTATATTTATACAAAGTCAGCTTATTGCCCTCACAAACTGGGTCCTCATTTCACCTACCTTAGAAAGGATGGAAGGCTGAGTCAACCTTGAGCCTGGCGAGATTCGAACTTACAGTAATTGCAGACAGCTGGTGTTAATCACAATGCTATTAGTCTGCTGAGCCACCAGGCCCTTGACTTGGCTTATCAAAAGGTCGCAAAAGGGGACCGTCATAAATATGGGTCAGTTGCCAAGCGTCCGAATTTGGATCACCTGACCGTGGGGAACGCTGCAACGGTCGTTAAGTGTGCAAAACTTAAGTCGTAAGTCACTCTATAACTTTGAACAGTCACTAAATGAAATTGTTGTAAGTGGAAGACTACCTATATAAGAGACCCATCTTGAATTCGCCCCTCAAAGCTTCTTCTGAAGGCAACACTGCCAGCCAAAGTGTGTCAATCGCTTGGGGGACAAAATACTTGCGGCTGGGAGCATAAAGACAACTTCAGTCAGAACCGAAGAAGCTTCTTGGGCGAGTAGAGAAACGTCTTCAAGGAAAACAAAACAAAACAAAGAAAGCCCAGTTGCCTTTTTGAAAAAGCTCCTTCCGGACAAACATAAAGAGAATTTCCTTCTTTGGATGCGAAAATGAGATGTAGACCACGGAATAGGGATGAGAAAATAAGAAAAATACCCCACCCTGATAAAAAGAGAGGGAGCATTTTAAGGAAGAAGGTAACTATTAATGAACTGGACAGACAGGAACTTTTAAGAGCGGTGCAGTGGCCTTAGAGGTAGAGATCTCGCCTCACAATCAGGAGGCTGTGAGTTCGATCCTAGGTAGCGGCAGAGATTTCTCTCTCTCTCTCTGGGCACAATGAGAATATATCTGCAGAATATAACTCCGCATTGGCAACAGGAAAAGCATCCAGCCAGGAAACACTCAGCTCCATTCAGTTGCCCAGACTCTACCTCGATGTACGGAATTACGGGGTCATTATAAGACAAAACCAAAAACCAGAGAGGAATTTTTAAACTGGTTAGGGGCCCGTCTTGAACCCTCAGACATTTGTCTCACCAGCTATGTCTTTCTTCCTGGAGTTTGAAGAATCCTTACACGAGGGACATACCCATCCTTCGGTAGCTCTTTGCTTAGAAGGTCTGGATCCATCCCTAGGGGAACCTTAAAAAAAAAAAAAGAAAGACAATGGGAGGTGAAAATTCCGGTTACAGTGAAAATAGGCGACAATGTCAAACCGGCTGACGTGGAAATAGAAGCTTTTACAAGGCCTCGTTTCTGATGCTTTGGTTAGAAAATATAATAAGCACAAGGGGTTCCTGCATCTTCTGAAAGGCATTTTGTAAAATGCACCTCTCGTGATGTTTTGCAAACTTGGATTATTTGCAGGTCAGTGGTGGGATTCAATTTTTTTTTACTACCGGTTCTGTAGGCGTGGCTTGGAGGGCGTGGCAGGGGAAGAACACTGCAAAATCCCCATTCCCTCCCCACTCCAGGGGAAGGATACTGTAAAATCCCCATTCCCTCACTATTCCATGGGAAGATACTGTAAAATCCCCATTCCCTCACTATTCCATGGGAAGGATACTGTAAAATCCCCATTCGCTCCCCACTCCAGGGGAAGGATACTGTAAAATCTCTATTTTTATTTATTTATTTATTTTTTATTTAATTTGATTTATATGCCGCCCTTCTCCGGAGACTCAGGGCGGCTTACAATGCGTTAAGCAATAGCCTTCATACTTTTGTATATTTATACAAAGTCAGCTTATTGCCCCCACAAACTGGGTCCTCATTTCACCTACCTTAGAAAGGATGGAAGGCTGAGTCAACCTTGAGCCTTGGTGAGATTCGAACCCTGCAGTAATTGCAGGCAGCTGGTCTTAATAACCAGCTTAATAACAGGGTGCCTTAAACCCCTGTACTACCAAGGCTCTATTCCCTCCCCACTCCAGGGGAAGGATACTGTAAAATCCCCATTACCACCCCACTCCAGGGGACGGTTATTGCAAAATCCCCATTTCCTCCCAATCAGCTGGGACTCGGGAGGCAGAGACTAGATGGGGGCAGGGCCAGTCAGAGGGTGGTATTTACCGGTTCTCCGAACTACTCAAAATTTCCGCTACCGGTTCTCCAGAACTGGTCAGAACCTGCTGAATATCAGCTCTGTTGCAAGTGCTCCAGCAGGCAGGGCTGTCTTAACAACTGGACCTGATGGGCACTTGCCTGTGGGCCCCACAAGCATAGGGGCCCCACACTAATTTGTGTATGTTAACCCTTCAATGCACCTTGTATCATACCAATACAGCAACTGTATGGCTTCCTGAGTATTATATGGTTTTCAAGCCTCGTGTATTGTTCAAATGTTTATCATGTTGATTAGTTGTTGCTGCACAGCGTGTTTTTAATGTTTCAACCCCGATTTTGTTGGAAGTGCCAATAAAATAAATATATGTTTAATTTTATCGACCATGTACATTTTTATTCCTGTGAGTAATTGTCGTAGGGGCCCTAGTACACTGCTTTGCCTGGGGGGCCCATAATGCTCTTAAGACTGTCCTACCAGCAGCGAGTATGCTGAGACTTGTAGGTTGATGGAGGAAAAGAAAAGAAAAGAAAAGAAAAGAAAGAAAGAAAGAAAGAGGGAGGGAGGAAACAAACTAAGAAGGAAGGGTGAAGGAAGGATGGAAGGAACGAACAAAACAAACAAATAAACAAACGAAGAAACTAAGAAGGCAGGTAGGGAGGCAGGAAGAAAAAGAAAGAGAAAAGAAAAGAAAAGAAAAGAAAGAAAGAAAGAAAGAAAGAAAGAAAGAAAGAAAGCAGGCAGACAGAAAAGAAAGAAAGAAAGAGGGAGGGAGGGAGGAAACAAGGAAGGAAGAAGTGAAGGAAGATGGAAGGAATGAACAAAAGAAAGAAAGAAACAAACAAAACTAAGAAACTAAGAAGGCAGGCAGGCAGGAAGAAAAAGGAAGGAAGGAAGGAAGGAAGGAAGGAAGGAAGGAAGGAAGGAAGGAAGGAAGGAAGGAAGGAAAGAGGCAGGCAGGCAGGAAGAAAAGAAAGAGAGAGGGGAGGGAGAGGAAGTTAGGAAAAAAGAAAAAAATTCAAAAGTAAAAACTAAGGAGAGGTCCTGATTTTTAAACAGGAATTCAGCAATAAATCCAGTTAATGTTTAACCAATCATTTGTCTATCCTTGCCTGCGTTATCACCACAAAGGCGATGGAGGGGCAGAGCACGGAGCTGGTTGAAACTTGATTCCTCACCTGCAAACAGGTTTTCACATTTCTCTGGAATTGCCCGGTTGTGCAAAGTGTGAAAAAAAAAAAGGCTATAAGTCACTTTCTTTCAGTGCCGTTATACTTCGAACGGTCCCTACACAAATGATTAGTTAAGTCGAGGGCTGCCTGGATCACAGAGGGGCGATCCACACGAACGGTTGGTTACCTTTGGTTTCCTTGTCCTCCAAGAGACCAGCAGAGTCTTCTCCATGTTGCAACTGGACACTCTGGTGACCGAGTGGAGAGGTTTGGAGCCTCTTGGGATCTTGAGACTCCGGAATGGAAATAGGATACTGTGTCCCTAAGAAAACAAATACAAAGAATCCAACAGGTGCTGATAAAATTATAGAATACAGAACAACAGAGATGGAAGGGACCTTGGAGGTCTTCTAGTCCAAAACTTGAGCAGGAGAGAGAGGGAGAGAGAGGGAGAGAGAGGGAGAGAGAGGGAGAGAGAGAGAGAGAGAGAGAGAGAGAGAGAGAGAGAGAGAGAGAGATGTCAAAAGGATTTTGTGGTTCCCGGTGTTTTTTAACAACAGGTTCTCTGCCTTAATGACCGGCTGGGTAGGCGTGGCTAAGGGGGTCATGTGACTAGTAGAAGTGAATGACGCCCACCCAGGTTTTGTGGCTCCCGGTGTTTTCTTTTCTGTGGGAAACTGGTCCAAATGGCCCTTTGAGTGTTTAAGGTTGCAGACCCCTGCTCTAGAAAGAGTGCAGAGAAGAGCAACAAAGACGATTAAGGGACTGGAGGCTAAAACATACGATGAACAGTTGCAGGAACTGGGTATGGCTGGTCTAGTGAAGAGAAGGACCAAGGGAGACAGAATAGCAGTCTTCTAATATTTGAGGGGCCACAGAGAGGAGGAAGGGGGTCAAGCTATTTTCCAAAGCACCCAAATGCCAGACAAGGAATAATGGATGGAAACTGATCAACTTGGAAATAAGGATAATTTTTCTGGCAGTGAGAGCAATCTACCCATGGAACAGAAGTTGCCTTCGGAAGTTGTGGAAGCTTCATCACTGGAAGCTTTCAAGAAGAGACTGGACTGCCCTCTGTCAGAAATGGTGTAGGGTCTCCTGCTTGGGCGGGGGGTTGGACTAGATGACCTACAAGGTTCCCTTCCAACTCTGTTAATCTGTAATCTAATCTGTAATCATCCCATTTCTGCCTAGCCTGTATTACAGGAGAAGGCAACTTCCTGTAAGGAATGAAAGGATATCTGTAATTAGGTGAAGGCAATTCTTTTACTCCCTTTTTAAAATTTGTATCCTTCCAACTCCCAAATGCAAACTTCGAAAGGAATGGTAAAAAGGGAATTTTGCTTATCTTTCTTTACTGATCTAACTTTATTTTTATTTATTTTATTTTATTAATCATATTTCTATGTTGCCCACTCTCCGAGGACTCTGGGCGGCTTACAACTATCGACAGTATACTAAATAGCATATTGCCCCCCAACAATCTGGGTCCTCATTTTACCCACCTCGGAAGGATGGAAGGCTGAGTCAACCTGGAGCCGGTGAGATTTGATCCGCTGATCTGCTGAACTAGCAGTCAGCTGAAGTAGCTGCAGTACCGCACTCTAACCACTGCGCCACCTCGGCTCTTTTCAGTGGTCTATGTTAAGTTTTCACAAGGGTGGCTTCGAGATGATGTCCTCACCTGTGTAAGGTCCCTGGACGATGCGTTGTTTTAAAGGTCTGATCCTGGAAGTTGCGTGGGGTTTTCCGTTCTGCAACTTTGACAGTGCATCGTCCGACTCGGAAGGATCTAGGAACAAAGCAAGGAAAAAGACAATCCTCAGATTTTGATATGGGAGGTCCTACGTTATCTCCGGGGTTCAAAGAACATTGGGGAGCATTAACTGAGCTGTGGAAGGGCATACAATTGCCGGTTTTGACAATTGGCTCGATCGAACCAAAATATTTAATATCGCTAGCACTGATGATGTTCGGGTAATAAAATGTCACAACCAAGTTCAGAGAGCACCAAGGACCATAAAGCCCTCCTCCTCCTCCTCCTCCTCCTCCTCCTCCTCCTCTTCCTCCTCCTCCCCCCTCACTGCAAGCCCAACTCCCTTCTAGCACTGATGATGTCACCTAATTGGGTAATGAAATGTCTGCAAGAAAACCACCAAGCTCTGAGAATATCAAGGACTCCACAGTTCTCTTCCTCATCCTTCTCTTCCTCTTCCTCCTTCCCCTCCTCCTCCTCCTTCCTGTAAACCCAACTCCCTTCTAAGCACTGATGATGTCACCTAACTGGGTAATGAAACGTCTGCAAGAAAACAACCAAGCTCAAGAGAGCATCAAGGACCCCACAGTCCTCCTTCTCCTTCTCCTCCAACCCATTCCCTTCTAGCACTGATTATGTTACCTAATTGGGTAATGAAACGTCTGCAAGAAGACAACCAAGCTCAGAGAGCACTAAGGACCCCATAGTCCTCCTCCTCCTCCTTTTCTTCTTCCTTCTTCTTATCCTTCCTTCTTCCCGTCCTTCCTCCTCCATCTTCTCCTCCTCCTCCTCCATGTCTATCTTCTCCTTCTCTTCCTCCTCCACCTCCTCCTCCATGCAAGCCCTCTTCTTCTTCTTCTTATCCTTTCTTCTTCCCCTCCTCCCTCCTCCATCTTCTCCTCCTCCTTCATGTCTATCTTCTCCTTCTTTTTCTCTTCCTCCTTCTCCTCCTTCCTGTAAACCAAGCTCCCTTCTAAGCACTGATGATGACACCTAATTGGGTAATGAGACGTCTGCAAGAAAACAACCAGGCTCAGAGAGCACCAAGGACCTCTCAAAATATTTAAAACAGGCAACACAACCTGTTTAGACATTGTTCTCTTTGCTTAAAATATGGCTCTCTACATAATTTAAATTAATCTAAGGGCCCTCAGTTGCTCTGGGTAACATCCTACCATTGGCCCTATTGACAGTTCGTGGCCGACAATTGAAAATCCAGAGACTGTGCAGGACCCCAAGTTCCTAATTCTGGACTACGCCAACAACATTTAAACCCTTTGCCACATACTGAAGTCCAAGTCGGATCCATGTTGAGCCAAAGATGGTTTCTGGGTCTTCCCTTTTGTTTCAGCGGCCAGAAATGATTCATCAGATTCCACCACGCTTTTCCTTGAAGTTCTGTGGAACGAGACAGCATGTTACACCGAAGACAAGACTACAGTAGTGGCCAAAATTGTGAAACCTTTTGGGAAAAGTGTATTTTTGAGGTTTGATGGCTAATAACACCATTATTATTTTTTTTGGAGTTTCAAGATAATCCTATTCCACTGCTGGAATGGCCTGGGAATAGCCCAGACCTTCACCCAATGGAAAATCTATGGATTTTCCGACTAAAGAAACTTGTTAGTCAAAAGCGACCCAGCAATAAAACCCAGTTAATAGAAGCCATCATGCAATCTTGATTTCACATTAGAACAGCTGCAGAACTCAAAGACTTGGTTCACTCCATGGGAAGACGTTGTAAGGCCGTCATTCATGCTAAAGGTTACCCAACGAAGTATTAACTGACATGGGGATCATTTTTGTCTATCTCATTTTTTCTAGGATGATAATTTTTGTATAATCTCATTTTTTTTACAGGTTTCATTTTTCTTCTTTATACTGTAACTGCTATTCTAATAGCAAATCCTCCATGCAAGTTATTGCATTACATTCTTGATTCACTTATCTTTCCATTGATATATAATTTATATATCATTATCTTAGTTTCTTTAGTCAGCTCCATAGATTTTCAATTGGGTTAAGATCTGGGCTATTCCCAGGCCATTCCAGTAGTGGAATATGAACTCTCCCCCCCAAAAAGTGGTGTTATTAGTCATCAAACCTCAAAAATAGACTTTTCCCAAAAGGTTTCCACAATTCTGGCCACTTCTGTATTGTATCCCACTCCAGTCCACTCCACTGCATTCCATTCTATTCCATTCTATGGGCAGTGAAGGCATCAGAGAGGGAACATCAATAATAATTTCATCCTGGTTTTGCTTTGAATCTCTTGTCTTTCTGAACAGTTTGGAACTCAGCCAGGACAGTAGAATTGTGGTTAAGCTGTTTTGGAAGTTTCCCATAATGTCTTTCATAACGGGTGAGTCAGCTGCCTTGTGAGAAAATAGATCGCCTCTGCAGTCCTATTGCCCTCTAGATATCAAAAAGGTATAGATATCCCTTTTTTACAAGGCAACTGGATTTTGTTTTTCCTTGGAGGCGTTTCGCTTCTCATCCAAGAAACTTCTTCTAGAGAACAGTCACACACAACTAAAGAAGCTTCTTGGATGAGAAGCAAAACGTCTTCAAGAAAAAACAAAAAAAAAGTCCATTCAGAACTGAAGAAGCTTCTAGGATGAGAAGCGAAATGTCTTCAAGGAAAAACATAAAAAGTCCATTCAGAACTGAAGAAGCTTCTAGGATGAGAAGTGAAACGTCTTCAAGGGAAAAAAAACACAAAGAAAGTCCAGTTGCCTCTTGAAAAACCATCTTTGGGACAATCATGACCTGGATGATGGAGGATCTCTACAAACATGTAGTTATAGATAGGCTCACCAGGGACTGGGAAGAAACAATGAGAAGAGAACAACCAGAGAAGAGTTTGCACAGAAATTTTACACATGAATAGAATAGAATAGAATAGAATAGAATAGAATAGAATAGAATAGAATAGAATGGAATGGAATGAAATGGAATGGAATGGAATGGAATGGAATGGAATGGAGGGGAGGGGAGGGGAGGGGAGGGGAATGGAATAGGAATGGAGTGGAGTAGAGTAAAGTAGAATAGACTAGAAAATAGAGTAGAGTAGAGTAGAGTAGAGTAGAGTAGAGTAGAGTAGAGTAGAGTAGAGTAGAGTAGAGTAGAATAGAATAGAATAGAATAGAATAGAATAGAATAGAATAGAATAGAATAGAATAGAATAGAATAGAATAGAATTTTTTATTGGCCGAGTGTGATTGGACACACAAGGAATTTGTCTTTGGTGCATATGCTGTCAGTGTACATAAAAAAAAAAGATACATTTGTCAAGAATCATAAGGTACAACACTTAATGATAGTCATAGGGTACAAATAAGCAATCAGGAAACAATAGCTGTGTTTATCCCTTACCTCGCTGGAGTGACGCTTGGATAAAGGTGAGCCACGTCCTGGACTCTGGACGGGTGGGGAGAAGGAGACTGCCGATGGAGTGACTCTTCTAGACTTTGACGTAACCGAGAGACTTCATGTTGCAAAGCTTCAATGGCTTCGCTGGTGGAGAAATAAAACAAACACATAGGAGCATCAGATTGACTGCAACAACTACTATTAGGGCGGGTTTGAAGTCACCCCAATTCTACCCAAGACAAAAGGGGGAAATAAGTTTAATACAGGGGTGAAATTCAACATTTTTTCCGACCGGTTATGTGGGCGTGGCATGGTGGGCATGGTGTGGTGTGGCTTGGTGGGCGTGGCAAGGGAAGGATACTGCAAAATCTCCATTCCCACCCCACTCTGGGGCCAGCCAGAGATGGTATTTGCCGGTTCTCCGAACTACTCAAAATTTCCACTACCGGTTCTCCAGAACCTGTCAGAACCTGCTGGATTTCACCCCTGGTTTAATGCTCTTAACTCCCTCTTCCCATGATGGAGGGATGGGGTAGAATTACAGTTTTTTTTTAAAAAAACAACAACATTTGACTAAATTGGAGACAGTTGTTTAGAAACGAAGCAGGGGTGTCTTCCGTAGAGATGGAGAAAGCTTTGAGGGCAACATAAGTGTTTGGTAAGCCTCCATTAGCAACTCTTTCCCCAGCCAAAGGAGGGTTTGCCTTAAGGAATCGTCCACCAAGGTAATCCGAAAAATAATTATGAATTGATGGAATGCATCCTTAATGGTTTGTCCTGTCTGGTTTGGCTCTGCAACCCAACAAGACAGACACAGACTTCAGAGGATAATTAGAACTGCAGAAAAAACAATGGCCACCAACCTGCCTTCCATGGAGGACCTGTATACTGCACGAGTCAAAAAGAGGCCTGGGAAAATATCTACAGACCCTTCGCATCCTGGACATAAACTGTTTCAACTCCTACCCTCAAAACGATGCTATAGAGCACTGCACACCAGAACAACTAGACACAAGGACAGTTTTTTCCCCTAATGCCATCAGTCTGCTAAACCAATAATTCCCTCAACACTGTCAAATTAACTACTAAGACTGTATTGCTATTTTTTGTCTCATCCGTATTAATACCTATCTCTTCCCACTTATGGCTATATCCATGTTGCTTGTATCTTTACAACTTATAGTGTCTTTATTGTTCCCTAGTATGATTTGATTGCTTAGTAGTATCCTATGACTATCAGTAAGAGTTGCATCTTATGATTCTTGACGAATATATTTTATTTTTTATCTTTATGTACACTGAGACCATATGCACCACAGACCATATGCACCACAGACAAATTCCTTGTGTGTCCAATCACACTTGGGCAATAAAAGAATTCTATTCTATTCTATTCTATTCTATTCTATTCTATTCTATTCTATTCTATTCTATTCTATTCTATTCTATTCTATTCTATTCTATTATTCTTATCCCCTCCTGAATTTCGTTGGCCCTTATTTGGCACCAATTTAGTGTTGAACTTTAGTTGACTAGTTTTTTCAATATATCTTTGATTTATATGCCGCCCTTCTCCGCAGACTCAGGGCGGCTTACAGTGCGTTAAACAATAGCCTTCATACTTTCGTATATTTTATAAAAAGTCAGCTTATTGCCCCCACAAACTGGGTCCTCAATTTACCTACCTTAGAAAGGATGGAAGGCTGAGTCAACCTTGAGCCTGGCAAGATTCGAACTTACTTTAATTGCAGACAGCTGGTGTTAAATTACAGTGCTTAGTCTGCAGAGCTATCCAGGCTCTATCTTCTTTGGGTCATCCTGATTTTTTGGGCCTGATACGGTGTTTTGAAGTCCAACAATCCTACTTCAACAGCCTCACCAACCCCACCCAAATGGTCTATAATATTGCCTTCTCCTGAGCTTCTTTTCGGAGTGGCATGCTTACTCTCGTTCCAAGCGTGAATGAAGAAAGTTCTTGTGGCGAGCTTGGGCCATGTTTGAAGAAATTGGGGGCGAACTGGGGAAATCTCTCCCACGGGGTGGAGGGCTGCCATCCAGACTGGTACCACCATGTGTCTCAGTTTCTGTCTCAGAGTCAGGGTGAACTGGCAAGTAAGAGAGAGAGAGAGAGAGAGCAAGATATCATGAACTTTCCTTAAGGATGAAATTGTGGTCAGCCTTAAAATATATATACGTCAAGGTCTGCTTTTCTTAAATACAGTATGGTGGCCACTGACCAGAAGTCTCGTAGGATGGGTCAATGCTTAAATCTCCAATTTCCAATCCCAACCTACTAAAGGGGAAATCACAGAAAAATTAAACTTATGGGGCAGCTAACATGCTACTTTTAACAGAATAACAAAGTTGGAAGAGACCTTGGAGGTCTTCTAGTCCAACCCTGTTTAGGCAGGAAACTCTACACCACTTCAGACAAATGGTTATCCAACCTCTTCTTAAAAACTTCCAGTGTTGGAGCATTCACAACTTCTGGAGGCAAGTTGTCACACTGATTAATTGTTCTAACTGTCAGGAAATTTCTCCTTAGTTCTAGGTTGCTTCTCTCCTTGATTAGTTTCCACCCATTGCTTCTTTTCCTGCCCTCAGGTGCTTTGGAGAATAGCTTGACTCCCTCTTCTTTGTGGCAACATCTCAAATGTTGAAAGCCTGCAACTTGTCACCCCTTCTTTTCATTAAACATTTTTCCTTAATCACTTCCTTAACATGGTCTTTTGCTAGAAGCAAGCATCTTGGTGACCTGAGATATATATATTTTGAACAGTGTTGACTTTAAGATCTCAGCCCCAATATCTGGGCCTTGTGAGCTGTGTTGTATACCTATAGATGACATCTTGCTACTGTTCAGAAACATTCTGAGATATTGGCCTCCATCATTGAGTCAAAGCTTCTTAAGGAAGGAGGTGAACCTTGGGTACCTGGACCTGATGGAGGTGGTACCCCCATCCTCATCTGGTATTCAACTCACAGTTCTCGTTGTCTTCCGGCTCCATTTCATTTGTCCACCTGCAGGGAGAAGACTTCTGGAGGGAGTTTCTTTTCGCCAAGGTGCATCTGTTTCTCCCAGCTTCGGGCTTCACTTGTCCAGGTGATTTCTCTGGTCCCAGCTGTTTTGCCACACCTGGTGCTTTCTTTGAGGATGGTGAGCAGGGAGGCACATCAATTGTAGATGGAGGTCTCTGGATGCTGTAGGACCTGGAACCCAGAAACCAGAGGTGAAATGCTACTGGTACGGACCGGTTTGGGAGCACTGGTAGCAGAGATTGGGGCTGGTTTGCCGAACTGGTGGCAATCGCTGGCTGGCCATGCCCCCAAACCAGTCTATGGCCCGCAGCCCTTCCATGCCTTCCACATGGCCTTCCTGTGCATGGATGCAAGGCTGCCTTTTCTGCAGCATCCCCCTCCTCTCTTTGGATCACCCTACATGTGGGAAACTTTGCAGAAACAGGGCAGGCGGTTTGTATGGAGGATTGGCGGGGGAGGATATGCGGCTTTCCGGGATGGAGAGCGGGGCAAGAGAAGGCTTCGATGTTTGCTTGGATGTCGGAGGGAAACTCAAAGCTTCAGAAGGGCAGAATGTGCTTCAAAATGCGCAGCTCCTGGCTCTAACAGTGAGGGACGTCAAGTTGGCCATGCCTACCTGGTCACATGACCACCAAGCCATGCCCCCCCTCAAGCCACGCCCACAGAACCGGTAGCAAACATTTTTACATTTCCTGCCAGAAACCCAGGTATGTAGGATTGGTAAAGTATATTACACTTGTTTTCTATTCAGGTCCATGTGTTTTTTTTTTCTGGACTCACCTCCACAGAAGGTAGAATTAGCAGTTTGGAGGGAAAGACAAAAGGGGAATAGAAAAAAGTGAGTGAAAACTGGAAAATAGAGGGGAAGTTGGCTGAAGAAGAAAAAAGAAGGAACAGGAGGGAAGAGATGGTGTTACACAACTGAAAAAGAGATATATATAAAGGAAAAGGAGAATAATTAATGTGTTGTACCTCATCTTTGCCAACTGGTGCTTGGGCATCTGTGCCAGAGGAGATGCCCTGCTGGTTTCTGATCCCACAAAACCACTGTCTGTCTCTGGAGACACAATGCGCAGATCCTGCAACAAAGGGAAGATAACGTAAGTCATGACTTATGGAGCTACCAGCAAAATCTAGACCATCTCTCTAGACTATTCTTGAAGGCCACCGAATTTAATCACAGAGGTATCTCCTTCACTTGGATTTATCTTCATTCTGTGAATGTTGAAGGCCTAAGTGAAGGCACATCCTTTAAGGAAGCTGAAGAATCTTCTTGGATGAGAAGCGAAAAGTCTTCAAAGAAAAACCAAGGAAGTCCAGTTGCCTCTTGAAAAAACACCTTTGGGACAACTATGACCTGGATGGCTGAGAATCTCCATAGACATTTAGTGATCCTTAAGGAAAGAACCGTAGCTCCATCCAAAGTGGACTCAACCAGGTCCAGTGGACTTATCTGGTGAGGTTTCTAAGTAGCTCCAATACCCGAAAGACTCCAGAGATGGGGACACAAAGAACAGATGAACAGAGTTGGAAGGGACCTTGCAAGTCATCTAGTCCAACCCCCTGCCCAAGCAGGAGACCCTACATCTGCCTCTACCTAGGATTGAACTCACAACCTCCTGATTGTGAGGCAAGAGCTCTACCTCTAGGCCAATGGGTCTTTCCATCCTGGTCTCCCAATTTCTGTTCTGGAGATATTTGAGGTTATATTTCCTTCCTTAATCTTCCTTAAGTGAGCAAGCTGGACGACCTGGAATTCTCCCCACCCCGTCTACCATCACCAACTCAGACTTACCTCACACAACATTGTATCCATCTTCCGAGGTGAATGTGGAGCTGCGGATTCCGATGCTATGCTTCCCCTGATGCTCGCCATGCTGCTGTGAGGCGAAAGCTCTGCCTGCTGCCTTCTCGAGAACATCTTGTGGACAGCAACTGTGGGACGGTTGATCTCTGCAGGTTCAGTGAGAGCTGCTTCTGCTTGGATGGAAGACACGTGTCTCCTCGGGTGGGTTGGCTGCTGGACCTTTCTGAGCGAGCGCTCAGGACCCTCCTTCTCCTGAAGTCCCCTATCACAAAAAGCAAAGCTGTGTTAGTTTGTGAACAAACTAACTTAAATTTAAGGTATAATGTTTTTGGGAAACTGATGTGTTAAGGTAATGATGATTTTAAGCTGACCAGCCACTGTAAGGCTGTAAACTGAGATGATAAAATGAGAATGAGTCATCAGGGTTACTGCCACTTTAAGAAGCCGTCTATATAAGGGAGGCCATTAGAGGGCGTCTCTCTATCCTCATGTATCACCCTCCTTGTTGTGTTCTATCTGCATTGTAGTTCTCTGTGTAGAGTTGAAGAGGATTGATTGCTTGCCTGGTATGTGCCTACCACGTGTATGTCTGTATATAGAAGTCTTGGATATAAACCACTGTTTGCAATGACAAAACCTCTGTGTCTTGTATTTTGCTCCTGGGTTGTCTCAAAATAGTAGTCACGCTGTAAACACTCTAGACATGATGTTTCTAAGAAGCTAATCAAAGTTGCAATCAACAATCCGACATGCAAGCGGAAGAATAACAGAATAACAGAGTTGCAAGGGACTTTGGAGGTCTTCTAGTCCAACCCCCTGCTCAGGCCAGTACCTGAAGTACCCAGAAAACAACACAATGTCCAAATACGATCTTATAAAATGCAGACAATTTCTCCTAGAACCGGTGTGAAGCAAACACCTCCTTCCTACGTGTGCAACTTAGACCCAATTCACAAGAGCCTGGAGACTAAAACATATGAAGAACGGTTGCAGGAATTGGGTATGGCCAGTCTAGAGAAAAGAAGGACTAGGGAGGGACATGATAGCATCTTCCAATATTTGAGGGGCTGCCCGAAAGAAGAAGGGGTCAACTTATTTTCCAAAGCACCAAAAGGCAAGACAAGAAACAATGGATGGAAAGTAATCAAGGAGAGAAGCAACCTGGAATTGAGAAGAAACTTCCTAACAGTGAGGACAATTAACCAGTGGAACAGTTTGCCACCAGAAGTTGTGGGTGCTCCATCACTGGAGGTCTTTAAGAGGAGACTGCACAGCCACTTGTCTGAAATGGTATAGGATCTCCTGCTTGAGCAGGGGGTTGGACTAGAAGACCTCCAAAGTCCCTTCCAGTTCTATTCCGATTGAAATTTACCTCCCCTCTTTTCTTAGAAACCGATCCTTCCTCCTCCCTCAGAATCTCCATCCGTCCTTACCAGTGGTGGGTTTCAAAATTTTTAACTACCGGTTCTGTGGGCGTGGCTTGGTGGGCGTGGCATGGCTTGGTGGGCATGGCTTGGTGGGCACGGCAGGGGAAGGATACTGTAAAATCTCCATTCCCACCTCACTCCAGGGGAAGGATACTGTAAAATCTCCATTCCCTCCCCACTCCAGGGGAAGGCTACTGCAAAATCCCCATTTCCTCCCGATCAGCTGGGACTTGGGAGGCAGAGAATAGATGGGGGCGGGGCCCAGTCAGAATTTTTACTACCGGTTCTCTGAACTACTCCAAATTTTCGCTACCGGTTCTCCAGAATTGGTCAGAACCTGCTGAAAAACCCACCTCTGGTCCTTACCTCCTGTAGAAAACCAGGATGGGGCTGAAGCGTTAAAAAGCACAGTGAAATCTTTGTTAGCAGTGCCAGGTTTTACGCCGTGCCGAGCTGAAAATTTGAAAAGTGGGGCAGTACGATTGCCTCCAAGCACACTAGATCTCCCGGCCAAATCCAAAGCATTAAAAAGAAACAAAAAACCAGTTGCTTCTCAGCTGTTGTTCTCCACCTCTTTAAGATTCCCCTGCTGAGTTTTGACTTCCTTCCTGTCAAATTCCTTTCCCTTCTCCCTCCCCTTCTGCATTCTCGTCTTCTACATCCCTTCCTTGCCAAGATAAGCCGTTTAGCAGACAGGAGGAAGGGAGGAGGAGTGGGAAGGGAGAGAGAGAGAGAGATGGGGAGAGGGAGAGGCTAAAGCTGCTTTGAACAAGTCTGGGAAAGAAAACAAGAAAAAACGCAAAGGAATCTTTGTTCCACAGCTTCAGATGATGCAGCTAAAAAAGGCCAACCCGTTTCTAATTTTAGTCACATCTTGGAATGCCCCAAAACACCAGTTATTTTGCTTCTTTGGCACAAATAACCCA
The DNA here is from genome assembly GCF_029531705.1 of Pantherophis guttatus. The sequence goes on from NW_026844063.1 coordinate 82,150, forward strand.
GCCAAACAGGCTTCGAATACATGGATATTTCCAGAGACATTATGTAAGAAATGGTTTGTTAACAGTGTGGGAGAGAGAGCAAAAGAAAAACATTACTCGGGAACACCAATGTGGCTTTCAACCATGGAAGCATTGACGCATCCAAATATTATTAACATGAGAAATATTGTTAGATACAAGGATATTTTATCAGAAAAGGGAGAATTAAAACAAAAACAAGAGTTGGAAAATCAAGGGATTGAGACAGTCTGGTTTACATGATTGCAAATACAATCAAGACACGAAAAAGATCTCAAACAATAGGGTTTCAATCTGGGAAAATCAGAATTGGATGAGATATTGATGGGAACAGATGGAGAAATGATTAAGAAATTATAGAACTATTTATTGCAAATTAGATTAGAAGATGAAGAGGTAAAAGAAACAATGATAGCCTGGGCAAAAAAATTTGGTTACACAATTGAATTAGAGAAATGGCAACAGCTATGGGAAAGGAATTATAAATTATGTATTAATTGAAAATAAATAGAACAATGGAGAGAGAATAGAGAGAGGAGTAGAGAGACAGATAGGAAGAGGGGAGAAAGGAGAGAGAGGGATAGAAGAAAGGGGAAAGGAGAGAAAGAAAAGAAGGGGAAATAAGAGTAGGAGAGAGGGTTAGAAAGGGAGGAAGAGGGGAGGAGTAGGGGAAAGGAAGAGGAAGGAGTGAAGGGGAAGGAGAGGAGGAAAGTAGCAAAGGATAGAAGAAGGGAGGGAAAGGAAAGAAGGGAGAAAGAGAGGAAGGGTTGTTGGGAAATAAGGGAGATGGAATGGTAGAAGAGCAACCTCGAGTATAATGATCTAATATGAAGGTTAAAAGATAATAGGTACGATAAGAGATTGTACATTTATGTATGTTTATGAGAAATAAAAATAAAAAAACTTTAATAAAAAGAAATCAGGCCAGGATTCGAATGTGAATTTTTTCAAATCAAAAGTGTGGCTGTCCAGGAGTCTAAGCTTCGGTTTTGATTACTCCCAGGGAAGATTAATTCCCTCTGTTGGAGGAGAGTTCATTAATCTATTATTATTATTATTATTATTATTTTGCTTTCCACTTTATGTCCCACACATGCTAAAATATGCATTTTTGCTCTTTCCTCCGTGGATGTCCGTTTCTTCCGTTTGTCCGGGGTTTTACACCCTTGGCTTAAACAGGGAACTGGGACATATCAAGAACGGCTGCAGGAACTGGGTATGTTTAGTTTAATGAAAAGAAGGTGTAGGGGAGACATGATGGCAGTCTTCCAGTATTTGAGGGGGCTGCCCCAAAGAAGAGGGGGTCAAATTATTCTCCAAAGCCCCAGAAGGCAGGACAAGAAACAATGGATGGAAATTAATCAAAGAGAGAAGCAAACTGGAATTAAAGAGAAGCTTCCTAACAGTGAGGACAATTAACCAGTGGAACAGCTTGCCACCAGAAGTTGTGGGTGCTCCATCACTGGAGGCTTCTAAGAAAAGACTGTCCAGACACCTGTCTGAAATGGTATAGGGATCCTGCTTGAGCAGAGGGTTGGACTAGAAGACCTCCAAAGTCCCTTCCAACTCTGTTATTCTGTTTCTTCTGAAATACAGAGCAATTTCTTGGCCCTGTTAAGATTGGAGATGGTGGTATTAGATCGTGAAATGAAGCAACTCCGGTTGTTTTCTCACGGACTTACTTGGAGGCAGAGGGGATTTTATTCGATGCAGATGCCTTCTGCAGGGAGCTACCCTTGGTCCCAGCGGCAGCGGTGACTTCACTGCCCAGTTCTTCTGCGTTGTGTTTGTGACTCAAGGCCTCTGGCAAAGATCTGAAGCTGCTGCACCTTGGAAATGAAAAAAGTAGAAAGCTGAGCCGGAATTAGAAAAACCTAACATATCTGGAGAATCAAATAAGATTTCCGTACTTTGCTTTCAGCTTCTCCCATCTGATCTACCCTCTACAATACCCAAAGGCAGTGGAAAGAATCTTCTCTTTCATCCTTCCTGTTTTAACCAAGGCTTCCTGAGACAGTAGCAATCACATGCTTAGTCCCCAAAACCCTCTTTTTATTTCAACGGCTGTGAATTCTGTTCATTCACAGCCCGTAATGAGTCCCAAGCAGTTTGTGAATATTCCGACAGAAGTCTGCCACAGTCTTTCGGGATAAGGCTGATAAACACCCACCTTTATCTCCCTTGACACGCTGCCAAAGACCTAACTGGGAATTAGCTTTGGAAGGCCAAACGGAGCACAGAGTCAAAAACGGAGCTTCAGAGTTTAAACCAACCAGAATGAACAAAGTTGCTTCCTGCAAAGGCTCATGTCCCTTTGCTTCTCCTTTATGCCTTATGAGAGGGGTGAATCATCTCCAAGCCTTACTCCTGAGTCGCCCCTTTTGTCTTAACTGTTCTTGCCTTCTGGCAGCTCTGCAAATGCGCGCACTGGGAACTGGCTCCCCCTGTTCCTCTGCCTTGCTGAGGCTCCAGAGTCAGCACATAACTCCCAGATGGCCCCGGCCCCATCTCTGCCTCCGACGCAGAGCCCTCGCCCGAGCCTTCCCCAGTCTCCAGGACTGGCCCATGTTCCTCCCCAGCCTCCCCACTGCCCGACTCTGCTGCCAGCTCTGCAGGCCGCTGACAGGCCACAACACTTCCATGAAGTTTTGATGACCTCAAGATCAGGTGGCAACACAGAGATACGATGGTGCCAAGTTTGAATGGGTGAAGTCCCGGGAGAGAAAGTGGGTGAAGCTTAGAAGAATCCCTCTGTCAGACTTCGATGCTATCTCAAAATAAATGAATTTCCAAACTGCCAATCTTTAAGGAAATCTTTTCTTTAATTGAGCACAGCCACCGGATCATGACTCGATGCGGACAAGACTGACCTTTTGCCCCCCCAATCCCTCCCTTTCCAATCCCCAAATCTCTGCTTCTCATTGGCTGTCTTCCAAGTCATTCTTCAGACTTCTTGTCTCGTCATTTCCCAGGAATGTCCCCCCTCCTCATTTCCACGACAACCCGACTTCAAAGGGATTTAGCAGGCAAAAGTTCAGAGCTTATCTCTCTCTCTCTCCTCTGCTCTCTATGCCAGCGTTGAAGCGCTGACACCCACGTGGATTCGTTCTCATTGCAGCTCACCCGCCCCAACCTTTCACCTTCCAGTTTGGACTTCCGTTTTGTTTTTTTTTCATGCGTGAACATGAACCTGAAAGACAGCCTTACTTGTCCAGAAGATAATCCATGTCCTCTTCCTCCTGAGGCTTGCAGGGTTGGGGCAGCTCCAGGAAATCATCTTCTTCTTCATCGGCCCCATCACTGATGGAACTCAAGTCTCCCTCCAGCTGGACTTGAGTGATGTTCTTCTTGGGGGTGGAGGCCTGAGGAGTGGATGGAAAAACCCAAGTGAGTTGAAATAGGACCACTTCACAATGTTGCCCCAACATGAATGCCCCACACTTTTTACAACGGCACTGAGGAAAGTGATTTATGACTGTTTTTCACACCATTGCAGCATCCATTATTCACATTTATGACGGTCGCAGTGTCCCGGGGTCATGTGATCCCCTTTTGCGACCTTCTGACAAGCAAAGTCAACGGGGAAGCCCAGATTCACTTAACAACCATGTTATTAATTTAGGGATTGCAAAGATTCACTTAACAACGGAAGCAAGAAAGGCCGTAAAAGGGGGCACAGCTCACTTAACGGCCGACTCGCTTAGAAATTTTGGACTCCATTGCAGTTGTAAGTGAAGGACTACCTGTGGATCCCATGTACATTATGGTTTAGTTTATTAACTCAGGGTTTGCGTTCAGCTCTAAAATGCTGCCACTGAAATCTTCCCTGGACAGATTATTTCCGTCATTCCCTCAGGAAAAAAAACCTTCTAAATAATCTTGATTTTACCTCAGGATACGGTATGCAGACAGATGGGACCGGAGCGTGAAGGGACGGTGTTGGGGTTCCCATTTGTTCCTCAGAAAGCTGGACTGGGAAGCTGGGATGTGACGGGACGCTTTGTGGAGAAATCTCCGCTCCAACTGGTTGGTTCCACGTAGGCCGCTCGATTCTCTCTTTCAAGCCCTCCAAACGCAGACCCAGATGGAAAACGTTGCCTTCCACGGCTCTGAGATACATTAAGCCACAATCCACAAATCTTTTATTTGTCAAGTTGGATATAAATTCCTGCTCTCTGGATACTTTTAATAGCACTGGGCATCAAAGTCATTTTTTAAAAAAAGATAAAGGGTTCCTCTATCCCAGAGGTCTGCAACCTTAAACACTCAAAGAGCCATTTGGACCCGTTTCCCACAGAAAAGAAAACACCGGGAGCCACAAAACCCTTCCCGTGCCTGACTACTTCTTGAGCAGCCACAAAACTAGCCTAGGTAGTTGAATTAAATGCTCTGATTTCTTCTGAAATTTTTCTTGTCTTGGATTTATCCATGGTTGGCCTACCAGGGGTTGAAAAGCTCAATAAATTGTGTACCGGCAGGTGTCGCACATTGGCGGTTATTTTGAGTGACAGGGAGCCAGTCATGTCTGACTCTAGGGCAAGGTGCTCATTTCTATTTTCTTGCCAAGGAAGTAAGCATTGTCCGAAGACGCTTCCATGGTCCTGTGGATGGGATTATTATCCACTAAGGTGCAAAGAATGCTGTTACTTTCTACCAAAGTGGTACCTATTTATCTACTCACATTTGCATGCTTTTGAACTGTTAGGTGGGCAGGAGTTGAGGTAAGTAGCGGGAGCTCACCCCGTTGCGTAGCACTCGGGACTTAAACTAGCCTGTATGTCAACTTGCAAAGCATCCCTGGCCTGCTCTCAAGTTGCTATAGGCAAGGGGGCGATGGGAAAACAGTGAAGCAGCACAGCAGCCAAAAAACAAAAGCACATTCCAGACATATCTCTCTCAAGGCTGTCTCCCAGGGTTATTCACAGCGGCCAGAGGGGAGTGATTATCTACAACCTGTGAAATTGCTCCGTTGGCAAATGTGACTGATGACACACCCTGAGGGGAGGAGGGAAACAGGGTCAAGAATGGGTCGTAAATTGGTGGATTTCTACATACCGGTTGGGATCAAATTCTCCCAGGGTCTCCATAGCTCCGTTCTGATTCAACTGCTGGTACTTGTTTCGAGCCTGCAGATAAGCTTGTTCCAATGCCTCCTGAGCTTCCTTCAGCCTTGCAAAGCCCTACCGAGATTGTTGAAGATTGAAAGAGGAATAAGCACAGGAAAACCTCAATTTACAACGGTTCTTTTAGTGACTGTTTCAAAGTTACAAACGGCACTGAACAAAAATGACTTGGGACCGTTTTTCACACTTAACGACCGTTGCAGCATCAAGAAAGTTGTAAACTGGGGCAAAACTCACCTAACCATTGTCTCACTGAGCAACAGAAATTTTGGGCTCCATTGTGGTCGTAAATCAAGAATTACCTGTAATCTGAAAACTGTTCTTTTGAGAATGCTTTTGTCATTTAGAATAGAATAGAATAACAGAGTTGGAAGGGACCTTGGAGGTCTTCTAGTCCAACCCCCTGCTTAGGCAGGAAACCCTACACCATCTGTTTATGGCCATAGGAGCGTCATCTCTGATTCTACTACTTGAAAAGTTACTCTGTGTTTGTGCAAACGGAAACACAATTCCCTTTGGCCTCCCAAAGACCAATTTCTTTTTTCTTGGCCCATGGTTTAAATAATTCAAAGGCAGAAGATCAAAATTTCACCAAGAAATAGAAAATTTGGGGAAGGGGAAGGAAAAATATGACTGGAATTAATTTGGGAGAACTCCAAGATCTCAGTAGTGGACTGGAAAAATCAGGACTTAACAACAACAGTGTTGGAAGGGATCTTGGAGGTCCAACCCTTGCTAAAATATTTTGTGCAGAAAAAAAAGACAAGAGTGTATGTAAATTTATACAGGTGGTTCTCGACTTACGACCAAAACTGAACCCAACATTTCTGTTGCTGAGTGAGACATTGGTTAAGTTTTTTTGTCCGCATTTTACGATCTTTCTTGCTGCCGTTGTTAAGTGAGTCACCTGATTGTTATAATCACGAGTCGGTGGCCAAGCGTCTGAATTTCGTTCAGGGGGATGCTGCAACCGTTGTTAAGTGTTGAAAACCGTCGTAAGTCCCTTTTTTTACAGTGCCATTGTAACTTCAAACAGTCGCTAACTGAACTGTTGTATGCGGAGGACTACTTGGGGGGGGGTGTCATTTAACAGGAGGAGGAAAAACTGTGTTACCTTCAACTGGTCCATGGCCTCCAGCTTATCGGTTTGAATTAAATCCTCCAAAAATTCCATCTAAAAAAAAAAAAAATGAATGAATTTATCATGTTGCAATAATCAGATGCAGGGCCTCAGTTCCAAGAAGCAGGAAAAGATTAAACAAAGGACAAGAATGAGTGCGCACAAATCTAACAACAATTGCAACCCAGAATCCAGGTTGTTTAATCTACTTAATGCCGAAACACACACAACACGTATGTAGCATATCCTCACAACATGTAGAATGTCTTCAGATCGGAAAACGTACTCGCGAATCCCTCCTTTTCCGGTTGCCAGTCAGAAATAAGAAACTGTGAGATCCTTGCTCCTCTCTGAGCTTGGTTATTTTCTTGCAGACGTTTTCATTACCCAGCTCGGTAACATCATCAGTGCTAGAAGAATTGAAAAGCAACCCCTAACTCCCTACTAACACTGATCATGTTACCTAGTTGCGTAATGAAAAGAACCAAGCTCGGAGAGCATCAAGGACCCCACAGTTCAACTCTGGGCTACAAATATTCTCCTTTATTAGAAATTAAATTAAAAAAAAAACTCGCCTGGGTCTGAAATTTACTTGCTTGGGCAGCTAACAATCTTGTGAGATGATCACCCAGGAAGGGCATTTTGGAGATAGGACGATCTGTTTCGGAAGAAGTGATGCCTGTGGAATTACTCAAGGATGAGTGTTGCACCTGCTGCCTGGGAAATCCTGCAACACAACAAAATTATAAATCCTGCTTGAAGTTCAGCTCAATTCATGGAGTGTAATACCTTCAGGATGTGCTCATTTATTTATTGGCAACAATAGAGGAAGGTGGGGTCCTCGGTGCTCTCTGAACTTGGTGAGTTTCTTGCAAACGTTTCATGACCAAACTAGGTAACATTATCAGTGTTAGAAGGTGGGCTTTGTGGAGGAGAGAGAAGGGGGAAAGAAGAAGAGGAGGAGGAAGAGGAGGAGGAGTGCAGGGTCCTTGGTGCTCTCTGAGCTTGGTGATTTTCTTGCAGACGTTTCATCACCCAACTAGGTAATATTATCAGTACTAGAAGGGAGTGGATTTTGTGGAGGAGAGGAGAAGGGAGAAAGAAGAGGAGGAGGAGGAAAAGGAAGGGAAGGAGGAAGAAGAAAAGGAGGAGTATAGGATCCTTGGTGCTCTCTCTGCTTAGTGGTTTTCTTGCAGATGGTTCATGACCCAACAAGGTGACATCACCAGAGCTAGAAGGGAGTGGACTTCGTGGAGGAGAGGAGAAGGGAGAAAGAAGTGGAGGAGGAAGAGAAGAAGGAAGAGGAAGAGCGTAGGATCCTTGGTGCTCCCTGAGCTTGGTGATTTTCTTGCAGACATTTCATGACCCAACTAGGTAACATCATCAGAGCTAAAAGGAAATGGGCTTTGTGGAATGAAGGAGAAGCAGGGGAGAAAGAGACAAAGGAGGAGGAGGAGAAGGAAGATGAGGAGGAGTGTAGGATCCTTGTTCTCTGAGCTTAGTGGTTTTCTTGCGGACATTTCATGACCCAACTAGGTAACATCATCAGGGCTAGAAAGGAGTGGATTTTCCTCCCTATTTATATACTACTGGCTCAGTGCGGCTGGAGAGAGAGAGAAACGCCTTGCTCCAGCTTCTTTTGAGGGAGTTTGTTCTGCTTGTCAGTCTAGTCTACAGCCTTGGGAATTCCCACTCATACCCTACCCAGGTACAACTGGAATTGAGCATTGGAGAACCAGCCAATGAATTACTTGCCCGGTTTACAGCTTTCGCCCTTACGGGCAACGACGCAGTTTCTCCCAAGATCGAGGAAGACCAGATGCAAATGTCTCACGCTTACCTTCACCTTGACAGCTAATGGATGCTTGGCTGGACCGCTTTGTGATCTCGGCGGACCTGATTTGAGGGATGCTGAATGTGACCACTTTGGACGCCTCTGATATTTTCCCCATTTCAGCGGCCTGGCTGGGCTTCGGAGGGTCGCTGTACAAGCGTACCTGAAAGGGAGCAGGGAAAAAATTAGAAGAAATCTATCTCATCGTGATCTCCAAAAAAGAAAAAAAGAAGAAGAAAGGAAAATAGGCAACGCAGGGGCATTATTTTATTATTATTAGTCATATTCCATGGCTTAGGACCTGGGTACCTACAAGACCGTCTTTTGCCACCAATAGCCTCCCACCGACCAGTTCGTTCCCACAGGGAGGGACTACTCAGGGTACCGTCAGTCAAATGATGCCGACTGGCGACTCCCAGGGGGAGGGCCTTCTCTGTGGGGGCTCCAACCCAACTGCCCCCGGAGATACGGAATATCCCTGATCTCCGTGCTTTCCGCCGTGCCCTCAAGACCCTGATGTTCCAACAGGCGGGGCTAAACATATGAACATGTGAATGTTTTTAAAATGTTATCTAATTTTAGGTTCTATTTAATTGGGCCAAACTATGTTATAATAATAATTTAAATTAGCAATTTTATGATGTTTGTGTATCTATATTTTTCTTGACTGTACACCGCCTTGAGTCCTACGGGAGAAAGGCGGTATAGAAATATAATAAATGAATGAATGAATGAATGAATGAATGAATGAATGAATGAATGAATAAATAAATAAATAAATAAATAAATAAATAAATAAATATTTTCTATGCTGCCCACTCTCCGAGGACTCCGGGCGGCTTACACCAAAGACAGTATACTAAATAGCATATTGCCCCCAACAATCTGGGTCCTCATTTTACCCACCTCGGAAGGATGGAAGGCTGAGTCAACCTTGAGCCGGTGAGGTTTGATCGGCTGATCTGCTGAACTAGCAGTCAGCTGAAGTAGCTGCAGTACTGCACTCTAACCACTGCGCCACCTCGACATCTCTTTGGTTTCATCAAAGGAAGGCAAGATGGAACGGTTTAAAACCAATCAATCTCAAACATTCCTTGAAGACTTTGGAAAGAAATAATCCAGTTTCTCGACTGGGCACTTAAAGCCAAGGTTAGTAATTTAGCGGTAAATTCAAGGAAAGAGCTCATGTTCAAACTTGCCCTTTTTCTACTTTTTTTTTAAAATTTGATTTATATGCCGCCTTTCTCCGGAGACTCAGGGCGGCTTACAATGCGTTAAGCAATAGCCTTCATCCTTTTGTATATTTATACAAAGTCAGCTTATTGCCCCCACAAACTGGGTCCTCATTTCACCTACCTTAGAAAGGATGGAAGGCTGAGTCAACCTTGAGCCTTGGAGAGATTCGAACCAGCAGTAAATTGCAGGCAGCTGTGTTAATAACAGGGTGCGTAGACCACTGTACTATCAAGGCTCTTAAAATGGGAGGGATAATGACACATAACCTTTAGGTTTGTCAAACTCTGGAGAGTCACAGAGTAGATCTATGTGGATAGATTAGGTTAAATCTGGTTAAGAATACTCAAGATGCTCTCCAGTCAACCTGTTCTCCAAAGCACCTGAAGGCAGGGCAAGAAGCAACGGATGGAAACTAACCAAGGAGAGAACCAACCTAAAACTAAGAAAAGAAAATGACTGTGAGAACAATTAATCAGTGAAATGACTTGCCTCCAGAATTTCCAACACTGGAGGTTCTTAGGAAGAGATGGGACAACCCATTTGTCTGAAATGGTCTAGGAGGGTTGGACTAGAAGATCTCCAAAGTCCCTTCCAACTTTGTTATTCAGAAGCTCACAGTGATTCTGCTGGGTTTTACCTCCAAGCCCATTCACTTTAGGGCTGAAAATATGGACTTTGCCCCTTTAATTCGGGTTTCGATTACACTTCAAACTGGAAGTCTGGATTTTATAACTGGCTACGGCCTTTTTGGCTGTAGGGATGCGGTGGCTCAGTGGTTAAAATACTGAGTGTGTTGATTGAAAGGTCGGCAGTTCAGCGGTTCGAATCCCTAGTGCCACATAATGGGGTGAGCTCCCTTTTTCCAGCTTTTTACGAAAGTACGTAAAAAATGCAAGTAGAAAAATAGGGACCACCTTTGGTGGGAAGGGAACAGCGTTCCGTGCGCCTTTGGCGTTGAGTCATGCCGGCCATATGACCACGTAGGCGTCTTTGGACAGCGCTGGCTTTTCAGCTTTGAAACGGAGATGAGCACTGCCCCCTAGAGTCGGGAACTCCTAGCACATATGTGCGAGGGGAACCTTTACCTGTACAACCTCTACCTGCTTTCTCTGGTCCCCAACTGCCATCATCCTCCGAATCGCACAAGTGGAGGTGGAATTCTACGTCTCCTCTCCTGCTTATGTTCTAGCAGCTAGAACTGGATTTCTGAAACTGATCCACATCTTCAGTTGCCCCAGCCAGCTCTCCTTCAAATCTCCTGAGATGTCTCCACAAACTAAGCATTGTGACGGCATGAGAGCATCATGGTGGACAGGGCTTTCCCCCCCCCCCCCCCCAACAAATCCAGTGGAGATTTTTTCAGCAAAGGATGGAGGGAAACAGGACAAGAATTTGTAAAACGATGACTGGTCCTGAGAAGCAGCTCTAAAGGTAATGCTTCTCATTTTTTTTAAGGGGAAAAAGAAATCAATTATAAAAAAAGTAACTAAAAGACCAGCATTTATTTATTTATTTATTATTTTATTTATTTGATTTATATGCCGCCCTTCTCCGGAGACTCAGGGTGGCTTACAACGCACTAAGCAACAGCCTTCATTCTTTTGTATATTTATACAAAGTCAGCTTATTGCCCCCACAACTGGGTCCTCAATTTACCTACCTTAGAAAGGATGGAAGGCTGAGTCAACCTTGAGCCTTGGCGAGATTAGAACCTGCAGTAATTGCAGGCAGCTGTTCTTAATAACAGGGTGCTTTAGACCACTGTACTACCAAGGCTTTTGCAAAGCTTCTTCTCTGGTAACATCAAACTGCAAACTAGGGCATACAAAACCTTTGCCAGACCAATTCTCAAATACAGCTCGTCTGCCTGGAATCCACACTGTATATACATTAATGTAATTGAGCGGGTCCAGAGGTATTTCACGAGAAGAGTCCTCCACTCCTCTGCTCACAACAGAATACCTTAGGCCATCAGGCTTGAGATTTTGGGCTTAGACAACCTGGAACTATGCCGCCTTCGGTCTGACCTAAGCGTAGTACACAAAATTGTCTGCTACAATGTCCTACCTGTCAATGACTACTTCAGCTTCAACCGCAATAATACACGGGCAAACACTAGATACAAACTCAAGGTAAGCCGCTCTAAACTCCATTGTAGAAAATACGACTTCAGCAACAGAGAGTGGTCAATGCCTGGAATTCACTATCTGACTCAGTTGTTCCATCCAGCCCCATAGCTTCAACCTTAAACTGTCTACCGTGGACCTCACCCAGTGGTGGGATTCAAGTAATTTAACAACCGGTTCTCCAACCTAATGATTTCTTCAAACAATCAGTTTGCCAAACTGGTCAGAAGTTAACAACCGGTTCTCCCGAAGTGATGCAAACTGGCTGAATCCCACCACTGACCTCACCCCATTCCTAAGAGGTCTGTAAAGAGGGTGTGCATAAGCGCAACCAGCGTGCCTACCGTCCCTGTCCTACTCTCCCCATTTATTTGCATTCATTTCTTTTGTTCATATCCATGTTTATATTTATACCTGCTATCTTGTACATGTTTGACAAACAAATAAATACAAATACAAATGAGAATTTTTCCCCCCAAAAGTCTCATCATCTTTTTTTGTAAACGTGGTGACCAAAATTGGTTGCAGTGTTCCAGGTGTGGTTTTTACTAGGGTTTTATAAAGCGGTACTAATACTTGATTCTACGCCTCTGTGGGACACACAGGAAGGGGGAAGAATCTGTCACAATCTTGAGACGCAGGAAGTCGAAGAGCAAAGAACAGCCAGTTGCAAATCCGGCATGTTCTCAATCCCCCCCCCCTTTTTTTTTGCATTTCATTTCCTGTTCAAGGCGAAACTGGCTGAGTCATCTTAATAAAGAAAGACCAGCGTTGCCTTCTCCCCTCGAAAAGTACAATTCTCTCTTCTTCTTTTCAGCAGCCCTAAAGACTTCCTTCAAGACCTCCTTCGCCGAATTGTAGAGCTGAAGAAAAGTCTTTAAAAGCCAGCCAGATCTCATTTTATTGGCAGGCCCTCGGAAGGGTTTCGAATCGCGAGGAGTTCTGACTCACAATGATTTTCTAAAACGATGGGATCCAGACTAATCTCAATTCTACTGCTTTTGAAACAAAGCTTGGATTTTTTTTAAAAAAAGAAATGAATCAGAAATATTTTGATTTTAGCAATTAGCTAAAATAATTGCTAGATATTGGAAATTAAATGTTGACTTAAAATTAGAAGAATGGTATAATGAAACATGGAAATTTGCATTAAATGATAAATTGACTTGTGATATTAAAATTAGAAGTGGTATATACAAAGAGAATGTTTTTTTTTTGGAAAACTTGGCAACCATTTGTGGACTTTGCACTTGGGAGATTGGATGAATCGGTGCCAGTACCTTATCAAAGAGATTTTTGGAAGAATTGAAGACTTTTAATTTCCTAAAACTTCCTTTCCATTTGTATAGCACGTTGGGGGGGGGGAATTCTTTCTTTACTATTGATTTTTGTATTGTTTTTTCTTTTCTGTTATTCTTTAACAATAAAAATACCATAAAAAAAAAGAAAGAAATATTTTGATTTTTCCGCAAACGAGGAATAATGGATGGAAACTGATCAAGGAGAGATTCAACCTAGAAATAAGGAGAATTTTTCTGACAGGGAGAACAATCAATCAAGTTGCCTTCAGAAGTTGTGGGAGCTTCATCACTGGAGGCTTTCAACAAGAGACTGGACTCCCATTTGTTGGAAATGGTGAAGTGGGGGGTTGGACTAGATGACTTACAAGGTCCCTTCCAACTCTTTAACTGATTAATAATCTGTAATAAGCATGGTCTTCTCTGACCAGTGAAGCCTATGAAGTCCTACACACACAACCTCCGCTCTGCAATCAGCTACTACCTGTTCCCCAACCAGGTACGTTCATAAGGTGTTCCATTAGGAGAACCTGGTACCCACAAAGCAAAGGTTACAGAAAAGACTTGGATAATACGATAGTTATTGTATATTATCTGGTACCTTGGCACTCAGCCGCAACCGGTCGATGGTGTTCTCAGCTTCAGCGTACTTGGTTAGAAGTTTGTGGTAGTCTTCCTAAAAAAAGTGATGAAGAGAACACAGTGTTTCATTTGCACGTCCCTTATGGAATAGGAAGTGCTTTGAGGGTGTATGATCTGTATATGGCACAGAGCAATGGTCATAAATATGAGTCAGTGGCCAAGCGTCCAAATTTTGATCACATGGTGCTGCAAAGGTCGTAAGTGTGAAAAATGGTCCTAAGCCACTGACAGCATATGCACCGAAGACAAATTCCTTGTGTGTCTAATCACACTTGGCCAATAAAGAATTCTATTCTATTCCATTCTGTTCTGTTCTGTTCTATTCTATTCTATTCTCTCTTCTCTCCTTCCATTCTACTTTCTATTTTCTACTCTATTCTATCATTCCACTTTCTATTTCCTTTTCTATTTCCTGTTCTATTTCCTATTCTATTCTATTCTATTCTATTCTATTCTATTCTATCTATTCTTCCATTCCACTTTCTATTTTCTACTCTACTCTACTCTATTCTTCCATTCCACTTTCTATTTTCTTATCTATTTTTTCTTTTTTCTTTTCTTTTTTCTTTTCTTTTCTTTTTCCTTTTCTATTTCCTATTCTATTCTATTCTATTCTATTCTATTCTATTCTATTCTATTCTAATTCTTCCATTCCACTTTCTATTCTATTTCCTTTTCTATTTCCTTTTCTATTTCCTTTTCTATTTCCTTTTCTATTCTATTCTATTCTATTCTATTTCTATTCTATTCTATTCTATTCTATTCTATTCTATTCTATTCTATTCACTGTTGTGTTAAGATCTACCTGTATATGAATGAACCGGTTACTAGAAGCCAAGGACTGAATGCCTACGAATGGTGCTTTAACCTTGAAGGATGCACACACAAAGGGACATACACACACACAAAGAGGGGAAATATGCATAATGTGTGTAGGTTGTGACCTCTCTCCGCTTAGATTGATGCAGACCTGCAGAGGGTGCATTAGACAGCTTGCTTTTGGCTAGTGGCCTAGATTTTTCTATTGATGGCTTCAGAGACGGAGTTTGCTCATTCACATGAATGAGCAAACCTCCAGACCAGCGAGAAGAAGAATAGTAATCAAAAAATACATTTCTGCAAATTGAGAAGCTTCTACGCCAGACCGAAGGGGTTTTCTCTCCCTAATGCTCCTGTGCAAAGTGGGAGAAAAATTTTGCCTGGAGGAATAGAGGCAGTCCCTGACTTACAATGGTTGTGTTTTAGTGGCCATTCAAAGTTGTAACGGCACCAAAGAAAGGGACTCGGGGACCATGTTTCGCCCTTACAACCCCTGAGGCATCTGCCACGGGATCAAAATTCAGACGTCTGGCCACTGACTCGTATTTACGACAGTTGCAGCGTGTCACACATCCTCTTTTGCAGCCTTCCAATGAGCCAAGTCAACGGAGAAGCCAGATTCGCTGAACAAGGGTCTTGCTGACTTAACGATGGCAGCGATTTGCTTAACAACGGTGGCAAGAAAGGTCGTAAAATGGGGCAAAAGTCACTTCGCAAAGTCACTTTACTTAGCCGCAGAAATTTGGGGCTGAATTACGGTCGTAAGTCGAGGACAATCCATATTGTGGAATATCTAGAGGCCACCTATCT
This sequence comes from Pantherophis guttatus, assembly GCF_029531705.1. The sequence goes on from NW_026844063.1 coordinate 97,176, forward strand.
AGAGGCTTGCAGTTTAAAAGGAGGGAAGAGTGCAAAACATCTGGTTATATAGGTAGACCTCCACTTACGACCACAATGGAGCCCAAAATTTATGTCGCTAAGCGAGACAGTTCTGAAGTGAGCTTTGCCCCCATTTTACAACCTAGCTTGCTGCCGTTGTTAAGCGAAGCACTGCAAGTTGTTTAGTCAGTCCCACGGTTGCGAAGTGAATCTTGGCTTCCCCGTGGACTTCAATTTTCAGTCGGTCACAAGACGGGATCTTAAAACACTGTGACCGTCATAAATTGAGCCGGTTTCCAAATGTCTGAATTTTGATTATGGGGACGGTCGTAAGTGTGAAAAATGGTCATAGGTCACCTTTCTCAGTGTAATTTCCCCGCTGTAATTTCGAAGCTTCACTCAATGCGCTGTTGTAAGCCGAGGACTACCTATATAGGCCGTCCTCGACTTACGATAGTTCATTTCGTGACTGTTCCGCACGGTCGTGTGATTTATATTTGGATGCTTGAACACGGACTCATATTTATGACGGTCGCCAGATAGGGGAAGCCAGATTCACTTAACAACTGTGGGACTAGATTGGCTTCACAAATGGCCCAAGACAAGTCATAAAACTGGGACTAAACTCACTTAACCGATTTCTCACTTAGCAATTTGGCGGGTTCCGGTTCGGTCGTAATTCGAGGACTCCCAATGTTCAGGAAAAGAATTTTCGGAATCCGTCCAGGAGACATTACCTGAAGCTGATGCACCAGTTCCGTAGCCTGTCTGGGAGACTTCAGTTCCTCGGGAATAACAGAGATGGTGGGCGTGGGACATTTTTGAGGAGATCCTTCTCCGCTGCTCAACAACACCTCTCGGACAATCTCGGCAGGTGACTTGAAGATGACCGGCTTCCTAACCTCCTTCCAGCTGGCCGGAGAAGATTTTCCTTGAGGTGGTTGGTAGCTTTGAGGATCCTTGGGGAACTTAACCCGGGGTTCCACTTTGGAGAGATCTGGTAATGGGTAGTTGAGTTTCCCTCGGCCGTATTGTGTGACGTCTCTCGTCCCAGAGTTTGACTGAGTCTCTCGGTCTGGTTCTTTCAAAGCAGGATGTCCAGATTTTTTCTGGCCGGTCATTCGTTGAGGGCTCAGAGATCTGGACTGCCTTGGACCTTTCGACAACAGCCCGTGGGGTACATCTGCTTTCGGCTTGCGTGTTCGTTTCTCCAATTGGCTGCCAACTCGTTTGAAGGTGTGGGACATCTGCGTCGTCTCTCTCGAATCCGAAAGTCTTTCTACGGTGTTGTTGTTGAAAGCGAGCTGCTGGATGGTTTGAGCGATCTCCGCTGGAGGTTCTTTCTCAAGAGGTTGTTCCAAATCCTCCATCCAGGATAACTCCGGACAAGTCTCAGCATCGATGCCGGGACAATTCTGAAGATCTTCCAGAGATTGGAAATCCAAGAGTCGCTGATTGTACGGCAAAGAACTTTCTAGAGAACTGTGGCCATGACTGTCCAGATTTCTTCCTAACTCCCAGGAGAACTTTCGATCTTCAGGGAAGTCCAGACCATCCTCACCCAGAATTTGAGGTTCAGTTTCCAGTTGGGTGCACATTGGAGGAGGACCGCAAGGTGAAGGGTTGAGATTGGAGCTCTCAGAGAGTTCGTCGTCCACATTATCGGAGGCAGAGCTGCATTTATAAAAAGCGAGAGGGTCTTGAAGGATCTCAGGACTGGGACTGAAGTCTGAACCGTACTGGCCTTCAAAAGAAAGCTCAGGATGGACATCCTCCTGGCTGCCAAAGTCCCACGTCCCTCTTGTCTTCTCAAGTTCAGTGCTGTCTTCTTCATGCTTCCTATCGAGCTGCAAGTAAGACCTCATGCCTTGGGATGATCCTTTCTCCTCTAAACATGGGAAGGACATAACATTAGAAGATCTATCTCACCTTGTCCTAATTATCAACCCATTCCCCTCCAACCAGGGGTGGGCTGCTGGGGGTTCGGGAGAACCTCTAACTAAGATTCTGTGCCGTTTGGAGAACCCCTAAATCCCACTCCTGGCTGGCCTTATCAGTTATCTTTCCCCGAATGTGCAAAAACTCTACTCCAATTCAGATATTACTCCAAATAACCTTACCCGAGATTTGGGTCCCTAATTTCCTGTTTTACTCACCAGGCAGGGGACTTGTAGCGTTGATATCTCCTACACGTTCAAGATCTTGAAGTTCACCGAGATCAAAACCTTGCTCATCTTCTTCCAAATGGTGTTGGTAGTCCTTGAGTTCCCTCAAAAGTTCTTCATCTTCCAGGATCTCCTGGGAAGAAGACAAGGTCCAGCAGTCCAAATTCCCCACAAGGCTGTTTTCTCCTAACTGGAAGTCTCCATCTCTTCTCCCCTCAACTTCAGCACCTTCTTCTGACTCCTTCTCCTTGTAAGGTTGCTCTCCAAAACCATGGCTTCCTCTACTGGCCATTCCTGCATTCCCAAGAGGGGAAGCTAATGGTGTGAACGTTGATGCGATAACTTCCTCAATGCCAAAAAAGAAAGATAAGCCAGATCCTTCATTTGGGGCCTTTTCATCAAGAGTTTCTGCCAAGAAAACAGGTCACATGGAGGCATCATTCAATGCTTCCATCCAAAGGAGAGCGACGGAATAAAGAACAACGCCAGAAAAATGGGTTGAGATGAGGTCCAAAGTTGCATGGTTCATCCATAGGCTGCCAATAAGAAGATGGATGCTTCTGAAGTTCTCAGTTGAGTGGAGAACTTGCAATTCCTAGTGTAGCTTGAATTATCTTCTGCCGGCTCTCTCAATCTGGAAAGCGTCACCTGCAGAGAGAG
>NW_026844063.1:102500-212500 GCF_029531705.1 Pantherophis guttatus
TTTCAGAAACGTATAAAAATGGGACCTTGGGCCGTTTTCCTCAGCGGTGGTGCTTCCAGATAAATGATCCACAAAACATCTATTCTTCTTTCCCTTTCCTATGTGGAAATAAGTCAAAAAAACCCAAAATTATATGGGGGAAACATCGAAGAGAGTCACGAATGGAAGATATTTCTAACTCTCTTCTATTTTAGAATACAATACGAATGAGGTCCAGATTTATAAATATAGATACAAATGATAGCCAGTTTGGGTTTTTTAGTTGATTAGAGCACCAGGGTAGGAGGTGGGGGAGCATGAGTTCAAATCCTGCTTTAGCCACGAAAGCCAGCTGGGTGACTTTGGGCCAATTACCAGGAGATAGTGAGTTCTAGTCCTGCTTTAGCCACGAAAGCCAGCAGGGTGACTTTGGATCAATCACTAGGAGATAGTGAGTTCTAGTTTCACCTTAGGCATGAAAGCCAGCTGGGTAACTTTAGGTCAATCACCAGGGGATGGTGAGTTCTAGTCTCACTTTAGGCATGAAAGGCAGCTAAGTGACTTTAGGTGAATCACCAGGAGATGGTGAGTTCTAGTCCTGCCTTAGGCATGAAAGCTGGCTAGATGACTTTGGGACAATCACCAGGAGATGGTGAGTTCTAGTTTCACCTTAGGCATGAAAAGCAGCTAAGTGACTTTAGGTCAATCACCAGGAGATGGTGAGTTCTAGTCTCACCTTAGACATGAAAGCCAACTGGCTAGATGACTTTGGGACAATCACCAGGAGACAGTGAATTCTAGTCCCGCCTTAGGCATGAAAGTTGGCTAGATGACTTTGGGACAATTACTAGGAGATGGTGAGTTCTAGTCCCACTTTAGGCATGAAAGCCAGCTGGGTGACTTTGGGACAATCACCAGAGGTCAGTGAATTCTAGTCCAGCTTTAGGCATGGAAGGCAGTTGAGTGCCTTTGGGCCAGTCATTCTTTGTCAGCCCAACCTACCTCAAATTGTTGTTGTTAGGGGAAAAATAGGAGGAGGAAGGTGCATTGGATATGTTCACCGTCTTGAGTTATTTGTAAAAAATAATAAAGGGGGATACAAAAAAATAAATAAATAAAAATAAAAATATCCTATTCAGGCTCCTTGGAACAGTCTAAAAACGAGGCAGGCAATTGCTCTAGAAAAAACCTTATCTGAAAGCACCAGGACGTAATAAACAGTAGCATGGAACCCAAGCATACAAATCCGGCAAGATTTTTTTTATTTTCCCCCTGCCAAATTTACCCTCCTTCGTAGCCTCCGTTGTTTCAACTTGGAGCCCCATTTTTAAAGAAGTACAAAACGCTTCCTTTTCTTTCCGCCCTTCCTCAAAACAGTACTTTCCCCCAGAATGCGGTGAAATTTATTGAAATAGTTCCATCGCTGGGGGCCACTCAGATCTGCTCCCTTTCATAGAGAAGCTGAGAGAAAGAGGAGAGATTTCGAAACAGGGATGACGACCCTTTCTCAAAATTCTTCACCAGCTACTCAAGACAGTTCCCAAAAGTTAAGACGGTAGAAGTGAACTTAGCCAACAAAACCCTCCTCGGATGTCTCAAAAAGAAAAAGAGCAAACGACTTGCCACAACAGATCTATAATTTAGAAAAGAACAGAATAACAGAGTTGGAAGGAGGGAACCTTGGAGGACTTTTAGTCTGACCCTCTGATCAGGCAGGAGACCTTATACCAGGGGTGAAATGCTCCCGGTTCGGCCCGGTTCGGCCGAACCGGTAGTGATGACAGCCGGTGGTTCAGAGAACCGGTAGCGATGGCAGCTCGAGGCTCCACCCACTTGCCCGGTCATTGTTACTTCTTGGTTTTAACTAGGAAGTAACCTGTTTTTTACCCCTGCGCATGTGCAGAAGGGTTTGCGAATGCACAAAGAGTTGGTGCACGCAGTGCATGCACTTCCGAACCGGTAGGGAAGGTAAGTAGATTTCACCCCTGCCCTATACCATTCCAGACAAGTGGTTGTCCAGTATCTGCTTCAAAGCCTCCAGTGATGGGGCAGCCAAAACTTCTGGAGGCAAGTCGTTCCACTGATTAATTGTTCTCACTTTTAGGAAGAAAAAAAAGAAAAGGATTTTCCTTATTTTCTCTGCTCAGTTTAAACGAGTCCACTTTCCAGAATTTTGCCAAGGATAATTTCTTAAGTTTCTAGAAACGCTTCAAAAAGACGTTCTAGCAAGCACCTCCATATCTCCAAGGACATTTTTTTACTTGCTGTAAATTTCTTTGCCAAAAAGTGTCCTTGTTCCTTATTTTGGCTGCCTTGATCTCCTGGCAGAACTCTCCAAGGTGAAAGTTGAGACAGAACTAAGGAGAAATTTCCTGACAGTTAGAACAATTAAACAGTGGGACGATTTGCTTCCAGAAGTTTATGGCGCTCCGTCACCGGAGTCTTTCAAGAAGAGATTGAAAAAAAACATTTGTCTGGACTGGTATAGGGTCTTCCTGCTTGAGCACGGGGTTGGATTAAAAGATCTCCAAAGTCCTTTCCAACTCTCGTATTCTGTTATTTTATTATTCTATTCTATTAAAAAAGGGACATGGTGGCTCAGTGGCTAAGACGCTGAGCTTGTCGATCGAAAGGTCGGCAGTTCGGAGGTTTGAATCCCTAGCGCCGCGTAACGGGGTGAGTTCCTGTTACTTATCCCAGCTTCTGCCAACCTAGCAGTTCGAAAGCACGTTAAAAATGCAAGTAGAAAAAATAGGGACCACCTTTGGTGGGAAGGGAACAGCGTTCCGTGCGACTTTGGCGTTGAGTCATGCCGGCCACATGACCACGGAGACCTCTTCGGACAGCGCTGGCTCTTCGGCTTTGAAATGGAGATGAGTACCACCTCCTAGAGTCGGGAACGACTAGCACGCATGTGCAAGGGGAACCTTTACCTTTACTATTCTATTAAAATATGAACCGTGTGAGAATGGAGAACATTCTCCTTACTAGTTGAGAATACTGGTTAAATTCAGAAGGACACAGCTTTACCTCTGTTGCAGCCACAAACCCTCCCTTGGCGATCAGTAGCCAAATGAGTGTCTTCGGGGTATTTGGGAATATAAATCTCACCGTCCATGGAAGATGACCGTCTGGTCTACAAGTCCCAGAAGTTCTAGGGTGAGAGCCCCAGGTTGAAGAAATCTGGAGTAGAAAATGGCCAGCTCTACTTCTGAAAGATCTGCAAAGCTAAGATGCCACAAGTTTGCAGGACATGAAAATGAATGCAACAGATTCAAGAAATTGCTCGGTTTAGATCATCAGGGGAAAAAATAAATCTATGTGGTCTCTAGGAGTGGAAAACGACAGAATCCTTCCACCGGGTGCCAAAGCGATCCAAATTTCTGCAAACCGCCTTAGAGAATCTGCAAATCTGATTACATTTCTGCGATGAGGCCAAGCATATATTTTTTTACTATAGTTCCGCCCTCAGAAAGCATCCAAATTTCTTTGCTTTCTGCCGTATCCTCTGTCCCGTTTCGTTCACTTGATTCAGCACGTGCAGATTGACCCTGCCAAATGTTGCTGATATTTTTCTTTTTACTTTTTGCAAAAGCATCTATCATAAGACCATTTTTCTTTTCAGAAAAAGAATGTTGCAATTGTTATGAAGCTGAATTCCCTGTGATGTTTTGGTTTGGTAGAAGAATCCTGGGACTTGGCACCGGGCCTTAAAAAATGTGTGACTTTTCTTGTAATGTGTTTTTTTATTTATATATAAGTATTTTGAAATATTTTGAAAACAGTGTATTGTCCAGGTGTTTCATTTTACCAAAAAAAACCACAAACATGGTAAAAATAATAGTGATAATATATGTAGTAATTATAACAATAATTATAGTTACATAATTATATAGTTATATACAATAATTATAGTTGCATTAACTTATTTGTGCTTCTATTAATTATCCTAGTGTACTTATAGTCATACATATCATTCATCTTTTACGTATACATAACAATAAACTTTCTTCTAACTTCTACCTCTCATATCTAATCACTGATAGAACCTCTTCCATGTTGAATAATACTCTGTATCTCCTTTATCTTTTATTTTTAATGTCAGTCTATCCAGGGCTGGACTGCTGGGGGTTCATAGGAGTTCAGGAGAACCTCTAGCTAAGATTCTGTGCAGTTCGGAGAACCCCCAAATCCCACTCCTGGCTGCCTCTGAAACTTCTGAAACTCCATTTCAGAAAAAAACTTTTTTTCTGCCTCTGAAAGCCTCCAAAACAGAGCTTCAGAAAAAAAGTTTTTTTTCTGAAGCTCTGTTTGGAGGCTTTTTTTCTGAAGCTCTGTTTGGAGGCTTTTTTTCTGAAGCTGTTTGGAGGCTTTTTTTCCCTGAAGCTGTTTGGAGGCTTTTTTTTTCTGAAGCTTCGTTTCTGGGGCTTTTTTTCAGCCTTTGAAACCTCCGTTTGAGAGGCTGGGCAGGGCTACATTCGGAGTATAAAACACACCCAGATTTTCACCCACTTTTTTGTGGGGGGAAAGGTGTGTCTTATACTCCGGAAAATACGGTATGTGCTGCTTGATCATCTTTTCCAACCACGTATGTATTTTAGTCCAATATTTTCTTGCTCTCATACATGTCTACCACATAGGATAATAAGTTTTGGTTTTTCGAAAAAAGAACGAATGGCCCTGCCATGGAAACTCGTAGAATCTGATAGCATCTCTGATGGAGACAAAACCTTGAGATACCAAACTGAAGTCTCACCAAATACCTCCTGGCTCGCTCATGCTTTTCTCACGCAATGTTTTGTTTGACTAAAGGGTTGTCCCGAACACCAGTTCTGAAGGTAATCTTAATCCAGCAACTGGATGGGACCCACAGAGCTCATCTAATCCTTTCCCAAGGTGGGACATTCTACTGTTGTTCTTATCCTCCTAATGTTTAGCCCTGTGAATCTTACTCTTAGAAACTGAGAAGTGGAAAAAAAACCAACTCTCCGATTTAAAAGGGTGTGGTCCTAGAGACCCAGGTTTATTTATTTTTAAAGCATCTCTTGCAAAGGTTAATAGAGATTTGAACGGAACTTCTAGCATTATCTGATGTAGGTTTACTTGATAGCATATTATGGCCGGAAACGCAAACAGGAAGGGTAAGTGATAGAAATATGTGCAACTGAGATAGTTGTACAGAGAAAGAGAGAGGAGAGAGAGAGAGAGAAAAAAAAGAGAAAGAGAGACAAAGAGAGCAGAGAGAGAGAGAGTGAGAGAGAGAGAAAGAGAAAGAGACACACACACAGAGAAAGAGACACACACACAGAGAAAGATATATATATAGAGAGAGAGACAGAAAGACAGAAAGAGAGAGAGAGAGAGAGAGAGAAAGAGAGAGAGACAAAGAGAGCAGAGAGTAAGAGAGACAGAGAAAGAGACAGAGACACACACACAGAAAGATATAGACACGAGAGAGAGAGAAAGAAAGAGACAGAAAGAGAGACAGACAGACAGACACACAGAGAGAAAAATACAGAGAGAGAGAGAGAGAGAGAGAGAGAGAGACAGAGACAGAGACAGAGACAGAGAGGGATAATTGCTTGCAGCAAGGATAAAATCTTATTCAATGGAAGATACTAAAATAACCTGCAATTGAGGTAGAAAACCACAAACTCTTTAAAATGGAAAAATAAATCGGTCAATTGCCAGAAAACGTTTGCACCCAATTGATTCTACTCTAAGCCAGATCACAGAAACAAAACACAGGATGCTGGACTCAAGATGATCTAAGATAGAACCGAAGTGTGAAGAGGAAGCTCAGAAAGAAAGAAAAAAAAAAACTGTCGCCAAGCTAAAAGCAGAATTGCCAAAGACTGTGATGGAGAAATAGGCCACGGGGGGAAGGAGAAGTGGCCTAACCACAGGAGGAGTGAGAAACACATCAGCAAAATAGCGAAGTTAAAGAATTTCTTGCAAGCCGCTAAAGGAACCTCAAGAAGCAGCTCTGCAGAGGACAATTCTGTGGTGCAAAGTCTCTTCTTAGCAGCTCAGCAACGTTAGTTTCGAAATTGGTTTGCGCATCAGAAGCGAACACCGTGTTATAGCCGCCCTGGAATGCTGAGAGATGAAACTGTGGCTGTAGAGATTTTGAAGCTGGGGGTTTCTTCCAGGTATCAAGCCCTCAAAGAATTCTCCAGGGCTTCCAGACAGGGCTGGTATTCATTGTCTTTCCCTACCGGTTCGCAAATGTGAGCACGCAGGCGAGTGTGCTTGCTTCGCTCTCATGCGCCCCGTCTACACATGTGCCCCGCCTTCCGTGCATGTGCTTTGCTGGAGCGCGTGCATTCTATACATTCGTTGGGCCTCAAAACGTGCCTAAATATGATGGCATAAAGCCAGGGCAGGTGGGCAGGCCCACCCATGATTTCCACAACCGGTTCGGACAAACTGGTCCGAACCGGCTAAATACCACCTCTGCATGGAGATACAAGGACCACGTACTTAGCTATCAAAGTATTATCATCTATTTATTTATTTTTTTTTCATTCTAACCATCATCATCCCAAGGAGGGGTTCAAAATCAGACGAAACCTTACTAAATGCATCTTCTCTACAATTTTTGAACAGAGCTTAATTGGGGAGATGGAAACACGTGTTGGGAAACAAGAGAGGGTTCCTGAAAGGCACTGGAAATTATAGCACGCAACACTATTTTCAGGATTATTTAATAAAGGTGGTTCCAAAAGGAAGATCGTTGCATCAACCTTCCAGGACACTCTATGAAACCTCAAATGGGAAAGTCCAGCTTCTTCTCCATCCCAAGCCATCAGTCTATCATTAGACTTCAATTCCCACCAACCCCAAAGAGCAGTTAAAAAGCTCTTAATCAGCGTTATTCTATTTTTTTTTAAAAAATGTTTTATTTAATTTTTACAATTAAACAATCATTATTCAACTCTTGTGCTTGACTGCGACCATTTACATATTATCACACTAGTATTCTCTACATATTTTTACTAAATCTACATTCTATCATTTTCCTTCTTTTCTATTTTCGATCCAATTATACCATTTCTCCCATATTACGTAAAAATCCGAGTCCATCCATCCTTTCAATTCAAGTGTCATTTTGTCCATCTTGGCACAATCCAATACCTTTTTAATTATGAAAACTTCAGAGGGTATATTTGAGCTTCTCCAACATTGCGTGAAGGCCAATCTTGCTGCAGTTGTCATGTGTAGAATAATATATGTGTCAGACTGCGGTGCTATCTCAAAATTAAATGAATTTCCAAACTGCCAATCTTTAAGGAAATCTTTCTTTAATTGAGCTCAGCCACTGGATCATGACTCCGCGCGGACAAGACTGACCTTTTGCTTCCCAATCCCTCCCTTTCCGATCCCCAAATCTCTGCTTCTCATTGGCTGTCTTCCAAGTCATTCTTCAGGCTTCTTTTCTCCGTCATTTCCCAGGAATGTGCCCCCTCCCCTCATTTCCACGACAACCAGGCTTCAAAGGGATTTAGCAGGCAAAAGTCTCAGAGTTTATCTTTCACTCTCCTCTGCTCCCTCTATGCCAGCGTTGCAATGCTGACAATATGGTTTTGGGGTTTTTTTGTATTTCCTTTTCATTATTCCTAGAAGAAACAATTCTGGGGTGTATTCTATCTGGAAGCCTGTCACTTTTGGTATCCAACTATGAATTCGCCATGATGAATTGACCATGATTAGTTGGCCGTGGTGAGTTGGCCATGGTGTGTTGGCCATGACTTGGCTGCGGCGAGTTGTCCCATTCTATTGGGGCACAAAGAATCAGGGCCATCAATCAGGTTGCAGCATTGAAGATTGATTCATTGATTCACAAGAATCTGGTCAACTAACGTTCAACACAAAATTGGTGCCAGATAAAGAGTCAATGGAATTCAGGAAGGGTTCGACTTGGACTGTTTGTGGCAATGTAAAGACTCTAGGCTGATGACTTGCTTAACTCCACCCACAGCTCTGCCTGGTTTTTTTTTTTCCCCTACACATCCATTATTGATGGATTTTGGAACCTTTGACCAGAATTCTACAGGGAGGCATTTCGGAAACTCTTAAAAAGGCAGAGGGGACCTCCAAGAATTTAATTACAGTGACACTGATTGAATGCAAAACATTGTCGTCCAGGAGAGAAGATCTAGTATGACCGGCTAAATAAGTCACGCATTCAATTCTTCTCCAGATGAGGCTCAGAAAAAAAACGATCCATCTGAAATTCTGGACAGCTGCCTTCCATCCCCGCAGAGAATCCAAAACTGGACAGCTGTTGGTCTCAACCAGTAAAGCAACAACGTTCTCTATTCCTATTGTTCCAAAGCACAGTTGTCATTTTTAAAGTGAAGATTGCCAGTTGAGTGTTACAAACGCAAGCTGTACGAATAAAAGGATAAGTCTCGCTCCTTCCTTGCTTATCAAGCAAGACAAAGAGAGTTGATTGAAGCTCACCCCAGTAATAAGACAGGTCTTGTCACCGCTAACCTAATTAATATCCATCTGCTTTTCTTCCCCCACCCCAACTAACTGTCCATTAGACACTCAATCCCCCCTCCCTCTAATTCGCAGCAAGCCTCTACCCGCCTCCACAATTATACAAACATCTGGCTGGGAAGCTCACCAAGGCCTGGGGGCATCTCTCTTAGATGCCCCTACTTTAGCTAGCCAGCCAAATGTAAACGGAGGGGGGCAGAGGGGAGGAAAATCTGATTTCTCCCAGGTCACAGATGACTTTTCTAAGATTAACGGACAATGCAAGGTCAAAGAGACACCAAATCAGGCAAGAAAATTTAATGGTTTGCATTACTATTATTCTTCTCTTCCTTCCTAGTATCTATCTCTTCCCACTTATTACTATAACCATGTTGCTTGTATCTTTCAATTGTGCTGTTTTTACTTGTTTCCTAGTACGATTTGATAGCTTATTAGTAATCTTGACTTTCACTGTGTTGTATCATTTTATTCTTGATGAATGTATTTTATTCTCCTTATGTACAGTGAGAGCTTATGCACCAAAGACAAATTCCTTGTATGTCCAATCACACTTGGCCAATAAAGAATTCTATTCTATTCTATTCTATTCTATTCTATTCTATTCTATTCTATTCATCTAACGACTTAAAAGAACCAGACACGCTTCAAACAAAGGGGGGAAAAAAACCCCTATTCCACAAGGCAGCCAAGGGATTTCCCCCTGCCCATCCACCCAGCTAGACTCCCAGGCTGCTCTGATTTTGCAGAACCCTTGACTTAAAAGCAGCTTCTTGGGAACAAAGGAGGGTTTATAAAACTCGAAAACCAGAGGGAAAAAAAAAATACTAGCTGTTTCTCCCTTGAGAGTGGATAGGCTTCTGTCCTAAAGCTTACACACACCTTTTAAATTTCAGGGAAAAGGGAACAGAAAGGAGAAGAGAAACTGGACATAAAGGCAGGGATAAATTTAAAAAAACAAACAAACAGATTTCTTTATTGGCCAAGTGTGATTGGACACACAAGGAATTGGTCTCCGGTGCAGCGGAAGCTTTCAGGAACAGAGAAGGAAGCTAAGGCTACCATGTTGAAGCTGTGCAAAAGTCTTAACAGTTAGAAAGCTCTTAACAGTACAGATCTTATCTTCCCCCATACTGTTTTCTTCTACTAAATTGTTTGCATAACCATATTATTTTTGGTAAGTGCCACAGGGCGAATTTCGTGTGGATTTTTGCTGGGGTTTCCTCTCTCTCTCCCTCCCCTCCCTCCCTCTCTTTCTCTCTCTCTTTCTTCCTCTCTTTCTCTCTCTCTCTCTCTTTCTCTTTCTCTCTCTCTCTTTCTCTCTTTCTGTATCTCTCTCTCTCTCTCTGTATCTCTCTTTCTGATTCTCTCTCTCTCTCTCCCTCCCTCTCTCTCTTTTTCTCTTTCTCTTTTGTCTCTCCCTCCCACCCTCTCTCTTTCTCTCTCTCTCCTTCTTCTCCTGAACATGGTCCACAGCAAGCCATCTGGTACCCCTTAGGATAAGCGAGCTGCTCCACTGTTCCCTTAAACAAAACCTGGTTAATCTTCACAAGTGCGCAAATACACACACACATATACATACATACATACATACACACACACACACACACACACACCAGGCAGCAATGAGCTTGGCTCCAGATTTAAAAGAAATGGTTTTCCTAATTCCCAAAATAGGTATGTAAGAGTGGTAGAAGAAGCCTCCATGCCAGACAGCACAACGTATGACCACAACTGAGCCCAACATTTCTGTTGTTAAGGGAGACCTGGGTTAAGTGAATTTTGCCCCTTTTTATGACCTTGCTTGCCTCAGTTCTTAATTGACTCACTGTAGTTGTTAAGTTTGTATCTTGTTTTTTAAGTACACTGAGAGCTTATGCACCAAAGACAAATTCTTGTGTGTCCAATCACACTTGGCCAATAAAGAATTCTATTCTATTCTATTCTATTCTATTCTATTCTATTCTATTCTATTCCTATTTCTACTTCGCTCTGCTCTGTTCTATTCTTTTACAAGGAAGTAAATCCAATAGCATGAGTAAGAAACATTAAGCTTTCTTTAAACCAAGGCCATATTTTCCAAATCTTTTCCGAATACTTTGTATTCGAAGAAGGAAAAACCCACCACGGATTCCTATTCAGAGAGTGAAAATCCAAGCCATAGTTAGTCATTTACATGCCTAACAGTTAACCGCCTTGTGCAGGGAGATGGATTACAAGACCAGCATCCTTCCAATCCTAAGATTTTTACGTTTCCTCTTTTGGTGCACCTTAGCTAGTTACCAAATCCACCCATGTTGTAGGTTTCCACCAAGACAACGAACCATAAAGTTTACATAACCCAGGAAGCCCCAGAAAACTAAAGGTTAAGATGAAACCCATTCCAGCACAGGCAAATCATAACAGAATATCAGAGTTAAAAGGTCTTCCAGTCCAACCCCCTGCTCAGGCAGGAAACCCTATAGTACAATTTCAGACAAGTGCCTGTCCAGTCTCTTCTTGAAAACCTCCAGTGATGGAGCACCCATAACTTCTAGAGGCAAGTCTTGGAAGAGAAGAGAAGAGAAGAGAAGAGAAGAGAAGAGAAGAGAAGAGAAGAGAAGAGAAGAGAAGAGAAGAGAAGAGAAGACCGTGTTTTCCTGAAAATAAGACCCCGTCTTATGAACCCTGAAATAAGCACTTGGCCTTATTGCCATGCGCTCAAAAGCCCGATTGGGCTTATTATCAGGGGATGTCTTATTTTGGGGGAAACAAGGGAGAAGAGAAGAGAAGAGAAGAGAAGAGAAGAGAAGAGAAGAGAAGAGAAGAGAAGAGAAGACCGTGTTTTCTCGAAAATGAGACCCCGTCTTATATTTTTTTTTGAACCCTGAAATAAGTGCTTGGCCTTATTGCCATGCGCTCAAAAGCCCGATTGGGCTTATTATCAGGGGATGTCTTATTTTGGGGGAAACAGAAGAGAAGAAGAGAAGAGAAGAGAAATAACAGAGTTGGAAGGGATCTTGGAGGTCTTCTAGTCCAACCCCCTGTTTAGGCAAGAAACCCTACACCACTTCAGACAAATGGTTATCCAACCTCTTCTTCCCACGGATTGATTGTTCTCACCGTCAGGACATGTCTCTTTGGTTCTAAGTAGCTTCTCTCCTTGATCAGTTTCCATCCACTGTTTCTTGTCCTGCTCATGGACTATCTATCTATCTATCTATCTATCTATCTATCTATCTATCTATCATCTATCATCTATCTATCTATCTATCTATCTATCTATCTATCTATCTATAGACTCATAGGGCCTGAAGGGACCCCAGAGGTCTTCTATTCCAACCCCTGCTCAAGCCAAGAGCTTTATACCCTCCCCGTCGAATGATTGTCCAGTCTGTTTTTTGAAAAACTTTCAGCGATGGAGCACCCACGACTCCTTCGGGAGGGCAAAGTTATTCCATTGTTCTCACTTGCCAGAAAACATTTGCTTCCTTCCTTCTTGATTTAACATGAACATAACTCGGAAGGAAGTCCCCAAGGGGAATGACACCCCTTGAAATAAAAAAAAACAACCCTTCATTTCAGTTCCCCTTTGATGAAGAAGGGAAAAATCTTATTAAAATCTCTTACAAGGACAGGCGGATCAGCTCACCAGAGGCCCAGCGCGTTCTCAGCCGTTGCTTAGCAGAGATGAAACTAACAAGACTTCTCTCCACAGGCTGTGGCTTTTTTTTTTTCTCCACTCCCTCCTTCAAGGTAACCAGAGCAACAGGCGGTTCAAATCCAGCCTGGGCAAACAAAACACCCAACTTAGGCAAAGCACGTTCCTGGCCCTCATGAAGGCAGCGTGGATTCTTTAATTCAGCGCAGGGCATCCCCATCACTGGAAGTTTTTAAGCAGAGGTTGGGTAACCCTTTGTCTGAAGCGGTGTAGGGTTTCCCGCCTGGGCAGGGGGCTGGACTAGAAGACCTCCAAGGTCCCTTCCAACTCTTTTGTTATTCTAAATTCTAAATGGCACAGCTGGCTCAATCCTTGACACACCGACCGCGCGCAAGGAAGAAGGATGGGTTGGTGAGCAACCCGTGGTTAAAGCGGGCGGGTGGGGGTGGGTTTCGTTTCGGGGAAATCCCCCAATAAAACGGGGGTGGGTGGGGGGAAAAAGAGGGTCTCAACGGGTGGCTAAACAGAGCCACGTCTCCAACTCCCTTCCCTCCCCAAATCTGGTTCCCATTCGCGTGGAAACGACCCTCCCAAGGATGCAAAAGAGCGCGCTCAAAACGAGGAAGAAAAGAGGACGCACGGGGGGGGGGGGGGGTCGCCAGCCCCTTGTTTAAAAGAAACCCCCCCTCCCCAACGCCACGCTTGCAATGCTAGCGCATCTGTCTGCGAACCCAGCACCTCCGCCAAGCGCAGAGAGACAGACCCCCCACCACCACCACCAACGGGAAGCCCCCCACCCCAACCCCAGCCCCAATATTTACTTGGCCAAGCGAAGTTGGTCCTCCTGCCTCCTGACTTTGGAGCCAACTTGGCTTCGGAGTTTTGCTGCAAGGCTGCAGAAGTTTTGAACAGGGCGGGTCGTTTCCTGGAGTTATGAATTGGCGGCTTGCTAACGAGACCCAAGTGTGTCGAAACGCATCTGGAAAGGAGTGGGGGGGGGGGGGGGGGGGGCGCGGCGGGAGAGGGGGGGCGGATTGACAAGGCCCTCCCCCCCCCCCCCCCATGGCAGCTGGAGGGAGGCGGGGCGTCATTAACATAAAAGAAGAGTTTTGAATGGAAGGCAAAGCTTGCCTTTCGTTGGGTCCAAAGCGGAGGGATGGATGGATGGATGGAAGGAAGGAAGGAGGAAGGGAGGGAGGGAGGAAGGAAGGGGAGTTATAGTTCCCTGCAGGGAGTTATGGGTCAGTGGGGGAAATTGGTGGGGGGGAGGTCGGATCCCCCTGGAAAGTGGGGCATTTCCCCAAACCCAATTGTCTGCAATGGAGAGTTGCGTGCCATGCGTCCCAAAGGTGCTTTTTTTCTCAAGAGGCAACTGGGACTTCCTGGCTTTTCTTTGAAGAGGTTTCGCTTCTCATCCAAGAAGCCTCTTCAGTTTCAGAAGGCAACTGGGACTTCTTGGTTTTTCTTTGAAGAGGTTTCACTTCTCACCCAAGAAGCTTCTTCAGTTCTTCAGAAGGCAACTGGGACTTCTGGTTTTTCTTTGAAGAGGTTTCGCTTCTCGTCAAGAAGCCTCTTCAGTTCTTCAGAAGACAACTGGGACTTCATGGGTTTTCTTTGAAGAAGTGTCGCTTCTCATCCAAGAAGCTTCTTCAGTTCTTCAGAAGGCAACTGGGACTTCTTAGTTTTTCTTTGAAGAGGTTTCGCTTCTCATCCAAGAAGCCTCTTCAGTTCTTCAGAAGGCAACTGGGACTTCTTGGTTTTTCTTTGAAGAGGTTTCGCTTCTCGTCCAAGAAGCTTCTTTAGTTTTTCAGAGGCAACCGGACTTCCTGGTTTTTCTTTGAAGAGGTTTTGCTTCTCATCCAAGAATCTTCTTCAGTTCTTCAGAAGGCAACTGGGACTTCTTGGTTTTTCTTTGAAGAGGTTTCGCTTCTATCCCAGAAGCCTCTTCAGTTCTTCAGAAGGCAACCGACTTCCTGGTTTTTCTTTGAAGAGTTTCGCTTCTCATCCAAGAAGCCTCTTCAGTTCTTCAGAAGGCAACCGGACTTCCTGGTTTTTCTTTGAAGAGATTTCGCTTCTCATCCAAGAAGCTTCTTCAGTCCTTCAGAAGGCAACTGGGACTTCTTGGTTTTTCTTTGAAGAGGTTTCGCTTCTATCCAAGAAGCCTCTTCAGTTATCAGAAGGCAAATGGGACTTACCTGGTTTTTCTTTGAAGTGGTTTCGTTTCTATCCAAGAAGCTTCTTCAGTTCTTCAGAAGGCAACTGGGACTTCTTGGTTTTTCTTTGAAGAGGTTTCGCTTCTCGTCAAGAAGCTTCTTCAGTTCTTCAGAAGGCAAATGGGAAACCTGGTTTTTCTTTGAAGAGGTTTCGCTTTCACCCAAGAAGTCTCTTCAGTTCTTAGGAAGGCAACCGATTCCTGTTTTTCTTTGAAGAGGTTCGTTCTCATCCAAGAAGCTTCTTCGTTCTTCAGAAGGCAACAAATTTATTATAGTGACCGTTGTCCGAGAAGTGACAAGGGCTCTGAAAAAAGAGACTTAGGACCAGGAGGTGAAATCAGCAGGTTCTGAAGGTTCGTTTCGCTTCTCATCCAAGAAGCCTCTTCAGTTCTTCAGAAGGCAACTGAGTTTTTGCAGTATCCTTCCCCCAGGAGTGGGGTGGGAATGGAGATTTTGCAGTATCCTTCCCCAGGAGTGGGGTGGGAATGGGGATTTTGCAGTATCCTCCCCCCAGGAGTGGGGAGGGAATGGAGATTTTGCAATATCCTTCCCCCAAAAATAGGGAGGGAATGGGGGTTTTGCAGTATCCTTCCCCTGCCATGCCCACCAAGCCACGCCCACAGAACCGATAGTAAAAAAAATTGAATTTCACTACTGCTTAGGACCATTTTTCACAGTTACGACCTTTGCAGATGGTCATGTGATCAAAATTCCGACGCTTGGCAACTGTTTCGTACTTATGACCATAGCAGTGTTCTCTGATCCCCTTTTGTGACCTTCTGACCAGGCTCACTTAACAGCCGGGTTACTAATTTAACAACCGCAGCAATTCCCTTAACGACGGTGGCCAGAAAAGCCACAAAATGGGGCCAAACTGACTTAACAAATTTCTCAACTTTTTTTTTTTTTTAATTAATTAAATTTGTAAACCGCCCTACTCCCGAAGGACTCAGGGCGGTGAACAGCCATAAAATAAAACATATAGATACAAAATTTAAAATAGAGATAAAACAAATTAAATAAATTTGGCTGAACCATTTTAAAACCCCAATAATTTAAAACCAAATTTAAAATTCCCATTTAAAAGAGGAAAATTTAGGTCAGGTTGATGAAATAGGAACGTCTTAAGTGCGCGACGGAAGGTATGCAGATCCGGGATCCTCCGTATCTCCGGGGGGAGCTCGTTCCAGATAGTAGGTGCCCCCACAGAGAAGGCTCTCCCCCTAGGGGCCGCCAGTCGACATTGTTTGGCCGACGGCACCCGGAGGAGCCCCTCTCTATGGGAGCGTACTGGCCGGTGGGAGGCTATTGGTGGTAGCAGGCGGTCCCGTAGGTAACCAGGTCCTAAGCCATGGAGCTCTCTGAAGGTGATAACCAAAACCTTGAAGCGCACTCGGAAGACCACCGGGAGCCAGTGCAGCTCGTGCAGGAAAGGCGTTACATGGGAGCGCCACGTTGCTCCCATCACCACCCGCGCGGCCGCACTCTGCGCCAGTTGGAGCCTCCGAGTGCTCCTCAAGGGGAGCCCCATGTAGAGAGCGTTACAATAGTCTAGACAGGAGGTGATGAGGGCATGAGTGACCGTGCGTAACGAGTCCCGATCCAGAAAGGGACGGAACTGGCGGATCAGGCGAACCTGATGAAAAATCCTCCCGGTCACGGCCGTCAAGTGCTCTTCTAAAGACAGCGTGAATCCAGGAGGACACCCAAGTTGCGAGCCCTTTCCGTGGGGGCCAATGACTCGCCCCCAATAGTCAGCGATGGCACCAGCTGACTATATCGGGACGTTGGAAACCACAGCCACTCGGTCTTGGATGGGTTGAGCCTGAGCCTGTTCCTCCCCATCCAGATCTGTACCGCCTCCAGGCACCGGGACATCACTTCAAGGGCATCGTTGGGGTGCCACTTGGCGACATAAATGTTGGGCTCAATTGCGGTCGTAAGCTGAAGACGAGCAGTGTCCACCCTTCCACAAATCCACAAGAAAACAAAACACACCTGTCTATTTTTAAATGCAACTGAAACCAGACAGCGACAAAAATGCCTAGGATGCTTTAAGCATATCGTCGTACGTCAAGGATGAGCTGTGCCGCCTAAGATCAGGAAAATATTGGTGGTTGTTTTGACATCTGGGGCAGGGGATTGAATTCTGTGATTTCACAGCCTTCTAGCCAATGGGTGGGAAGGGTGTTTTGGTGCAAAAGTAGAAAAAGTAGAAAAAGTTGGAAGGGACCTTGGAGGTCTTCTAGTCCAACCCCCTGCTTCAGCAGGAGATCCTCTGCCCGTGATGGCAAACCTATGGCACACATGCCAGAGGTGGCACACAGAGCCCCTCTCTGTGGGCACATGTGCCATTACCAGCTGCTTTTCTGGTGTCTGGCGTGCCAGCTGGTATTCACGCACGCCGGAGCACTGGAAAACCACCTGAAAACCACCAGAAAAATGGCCAAAAACAGACCGTATTTTGGGCATTTTCAGGTTATTTCTGGGCTGTTTTCTGGCCGGTTTTCAGAGCCATTTTCAGGCCATTTTGGGGCCGAAAACGGCCTCACAATGGCCCAGAAAACAGCCTCACAATGGCCCAGAAAACAGCCTCAAATGGCCCAGAAAACAGCCTCAAAATGGCCCAGAAAACAGCCTCAAAATGGCCCAGAAAATGGCCTCAAAATGGTCTGAAAAACAGCCTCAAAATGGCCTGAAAAACAGCCTCAAAATGGCCCAGAAAACGCCTCAAAATGGCCCAGAAAACGGCCTCAAAATGGCCCAGAAAACGGCCTCAAAATGGCCTGAAAAACAGCCTGAAAATGGCACCAAAACAGGCATGCGGGCGCCAGCCAGCTGGTTTTTGGGTTTCCGGCGCACACACATACAAATGCATCTATGTGCGTTTTGGTTTGGGCACTCAGTGCCGAAAAGGTTCGCCATCACTGTCCTATACAATTTCAGACAAGTGGCTATTCGGCCTTTTCTTTAAAAAATCCTCCAGTGATGGAGCACCCACAACTTCTGGAGGCAAGTCGTTCCACTGGTTAATTGCTCTAACCGTTAGGAAATTTCTCATTCGTTCTAGATTGCTTCTCTCCCTGGTTAGTTTCCATCCATTGGTTCCTAGCCTTGCCTTTTGGGCTTTGAAAAATAGTTTGACCCCCTCCTCTTTGTAGGAGCCCCTCAAATATTGGAAGACTGCAATCCTGTCTCCCCTGGTCCTTCTCTTCACTAGACCAGCCATGCCCAATTCCTGCAACCATTCATCGTATGTTTGAGCCTCCAATCCCCTAATCATCCTGGTTGCTCTTCTCTGCACTCTTTCTAGAGTCTCAACATCTTTTTTATATGGTGGTGAAAAGCTGGTGGAATCAAATAACAGCCGCGGTTCTTTTTTCTAACACGTTTATTGAAAAATTAAACCACAGTCTCTCTTTTATGTACATATAGTGAAATCTTGAAGGGTTCCCCCCCATTATTATTGGCTAGGGACCGACGACAAGGCGGAATCCGGAGAAGGTCACTGCAGAGGCGTCAATCAACTGGGACGAAATCCGAAAACATCGGAATCAGAATCCACGGATGGTTTTACTTCCCTCTGATGGTGCCCGGATCTTCTCCTGCCCAAACTGGGACCTGCCATGATTGTAAGATGTTCCCGTAAGATACAAGGGGAAGAAGGTAGGAAGAGCTACGAGAGGAAGCAAGTGATATTTTCAGACAGGTGCCTTGCCAGGTTATTCGAAGACGGAGGCAGAGGAGTAGAGACAGGTGAGCTAGCTGGTGGTTTACGAACCAGTTAAGGATGGTCGCTGGGAAGAAGGATGATGGGCTTCTCAAAGTCTATCAAGATTGGGGAGCCGTTAGCAGAGAGAAATTATGTTGAGGAGAGGTCAATCCAACCCTACATTTGCTCGGTGGGAAATCCTGTCTAGGCTCTACCTGGGTGTACAGGTGTGTGTCAACTCGCAAAGCATCCCTGGCCTGCTCTCGAGTTGCCATAGGCAAGGGGGATATGAAACCGACGAAGCAGCCAAAGACAGGAGCACATTCCAGACATATCTTTCTCAAGGCTGTTGCCCAGAGTTACCTAAAGCAGCCGGAGGGGAATGATCTCTACAATCCGCAAAATTGCTCCATTGGCGAATGTGATTGATGACACACCTTGGGAGAGGGGGGGAAACAGGGTCATGATTGGGACGTAAATTACGTGGGGCCGGAGTTGGCTTCACCTGAAACGTTCCGACATGAAGCTCCTAATAAATAACTGGATTTCTTTTGAAGCTTGGCTCGAGGCATCCGTCGGAATCCTGACAGCGTGCACGCAACTGGGCACATCGGACATCTCGTAACCCTATTCTTTCCTCCCATCTCTTGGTCTTTTGGCTTTGGGGTCTTCCAGACCCCTAAAGTGCAACGTTAAATTCTGTGACGAGGAAATCGATGTAATCCTTCTCTTTCGTCTTGAAAGCCTCGGCAATAATACGAGCAGCTTCGCGGTGCTCCTTCCCGCAGAGGGCCGTGCCATTGATTTCCAGGATTACTTGGCCCACCTTCAACTGGCCGCAGTTGTGAGCAGAACCGCCCTTCTGTGGCAGGGAAGGAAAAGACAAGAGAGAGCAGAGAAGGAAAGGAAGTTAGGAAGAAAGGAGAAAGAGAAGAAAAAAGAGAAAGCAAAGAGAAAGGAAGGAAGAAAGGAAGGAAGGAAAGAAAGAAAGCAAAGTGAAAGGAAGGAAGGAGAGAGGAAGAGAGAAAGAAAGGCAAGATAGAGCGATAGGAGGAAGGCAGAAAGGAAGGAAGGAAGAAAGAAAAAGAAAATAGTTAGGAAGTAGAAAGAGAGAAAGAAAAAAGAAAGCAAAGAGAAAGGAAGGAAAGAAGGAAGGAAGGAAAGAGAAAGGAAAGAAGAAAGGAAGGAGAGAGGAAGAGAGAAAGGTAAGATAGAGCAATTGGAGGAAGGCAGAAAGGAAGGAAGGAGAGAAAGAAAAAAGTTAGAAAAGAAGTAGAAAGAGAGAAAGAAAAAAGAGAAAGGAAAGAGAAAAGAAGGAAGGAAGGAAAGAGAAAGGAAAGAGAAAGGAAAAGAAGGAAGGAGAGAGGAAGAGAGAAAGGTAAGATAGAGCAATTGGAGGAAGGCATAAAGGAAGGAAGGAAAGAAAGAAAGAAGTTAGGAAGGAAGTAGAGAAAGAAAAAAGAAAGGAAAGAGAAAGGAAAGAAAGAAGGAAGGAAGGAAAGAAGGAAGGAGAGAGGAAGAGAGAAAGGCAAAATAGAGCAATTGGAGGAAGGCAGAAAGAAAGGAAGGAATGAAAGAAAAGTTAGGAAGGAAGTAGAAAGAGAAAAAAGAGAAAGCAAAGAGAAAGGAAGGAAGGAGAGAGGAAGAGAGAAAGAAAGGCAAGATAGAGCAATTGGAGGAAGACAGAAAGGCAGGAAGAAAGAAAAGGAAGGAAGGAAAGAAAGAAACAAAGAAAGAAAGAAAGAAAGAAGGGGAAAAAAAAGAACAATTCAGAAGTTTTGTTGGAATTTAGGGGAAGAATTTATCACAAAGTCTCTTTCTTTGGCTCTTCAAGGTCAGGACCAGTCGGAGAGCAAAGCTATGGAGAAAACGTCTCAGCATTTTTCTAACCCTTCTTACCAAAAATAATTTCCTTAGGTGTCCTTTCCAAGGACCAGAGGACCCCACTTCCTTGAGGAACCCCTGGTATGGTCCACCATACCTGGATGGTGACAATCCTGGGCAGGGGCTGTCGCGTGTTTGCACCCCCTCGATGGCGATGCCCAAGGTCGGGGCGCTCTTCGACACACGGATTAGATGGGAAGTTGGCTCCAGGAGTCCTGGCTGTAGAGAGACGGAGAGGAGGAGAACATCAGTGGGAGAAACGAGCGAAGTTGGCACGGGAATGATGGACGCGAAGGACTCATCTCCAAAACTTTTACTAAAATCTCGAATCTTTCCTGGGGAAGGCCTTTCTACAGAGGTTACGTGTGTTGTTGCATTTTTTTTTCTTTTCTTTTCCTAAATTTGAAAGGCAATGCTGCCCTCTAGTGGAGAAACGTGGCCTTCAATTTCTGCCAAAATCGATGCTGTTTTGAGTAAGCGCAAATGTTCTATAATTACGCTATTAAAATGTGAAATTCACCGGCGGATAGCGACATTTATTTTTTATAAAACACGAGGACGTGTTTCATCTTGAGTTTTCATCCCCTTCTCCTTGCCTAAGGGGGAGTTTGGGATAGTGGTTAAAACACCAGTCTAGAAACCGGAAGGTCCCAAGTTCTAATTTTGCCTTGGGCAGAAAACCTAAAGCAAAACCTAAACCTCTATTCTATTCTATTCTATTCTATTCTATTCTATTCTATTCTATTCTATTCTATTCTATTCTATTCTATTCTATTCTATTCTATTCCATTGCATTCCATTGCATTGCATTCCATATTCTGTTCTTCATTATTCTTCATTATTCTTCATTATTCTTCATTATTATATTCCGTTCCGTTCCGTTCCGTTCCATTCCATATTCTATTCTATTCTATTCTATTCTATTCTATTCTATTCTATTCTATTCTATTCTATTCTATTCTATTCTATTCTATTCTATTCTATTCTTATTCTATTCTTAATCTATTCCATTCCATTGCATTGCATTGGATTCCATATTCTGTTCTTCATTATTCTTCATTATTCTTCATTATTCTATTCTGTTCCATTCCGTTCCATTCCATTCCATTCCATTCCATTCCATTCCATTCCATTCCATTCCATTCCCATTCCATATTCTATTCTATTCTATTCTATTCTATTCTATTCTATTCTATTCTATTCTATTCTATTCTATTCTATTCTATTCTTATTCTATTCCTTAATCTATTCCATTGCATTGCATTTCATTGCATTCCATATTCTGTTCTTCATTATTCTTCATTATTCTATTCTGTTCCGTTCCGTTCCGTTCCGTTCCATTCCATTCCATTCCACTCCACTCTCCACTCCACACTCTACTCTACTCTACTCTACTCTACTCTACTCTACTCTACTCTACTCTAATATGGGGTGGGAGCTGCTGCAGCTTTGCCTGTTGCTGGTGCTCGTGCCCGAGGGATGCCTCACCGGTTTGGGTCCTGCCTCTACCGCTCTGCCCACTCTGGGGACTCCCTGGGGACTTCGTGCTGGTGGCAGGCCCTGCAGCCGCTGACTCCTCTCTCTGCTGGTGCTCAGCTCCGCTTCTCCCAGATCAACGCCGCTGTCTTCGCTCAGCGTCTGCCCGCTGTCCGAGAGCTGGGAGAGCGTGGAGGCTGGGATGGGAAACGGTGAGAGACAAGCTGTTAAGGAAGCAGCAGAGCAGAGAAAGAAAGAAAGGGAAGGCTGCTGAGAACAGGATAACAGAGTTGGATTCTTATCAACCTCCAGTGATGGAGAACCCACAACTTCTGGTGGCAAGCAGTTCCACTGGTTAATCGATACTGGGATTATAGGATAACAGAATCAGAAGGGACCTTGGAAGGCTCCTAGTCCAACCCCCTGCTCAGACAAATGGCTGTCCAGTCTCTTCTTAAAAATCTCCAGTGATGGGAGCACCCAGAACTTCTGAAGGCAAGGCATTCTACCGATTAATAGAATAGCAGAGTCGGAAGGGACCTTCGAGGTCTTCCAGTCCAACCTGAGTATCCTGTCCACGTCCTCGGGAGCAACAGGATCGAACCCCTCCCAAATGACAGTCTCAAGACCGGCACCCATCATCCCGTCTGTACCTACCCAGTCAGAGACTAAGCCTTCCCGAATCTGAGTGATTTTATCGTGCAGATACTGAACAAAATCCTCAGCACGACCCTGCAAGGGATCCTCCCACGCTCCCAGATGGAGGAGGGAGCGGGTCACCCTAAACAGGGCGGCCGGGTGATTATCTGCGATAAGAGCGGAAAAATAGTTACATTTTGCCGCTTTTATCGCCACTAGGTAAGTCTTAATATGAGATCTTAGCAGTGTTCGCTCAGGTTCGGAGCGACTAGATCTCTAACTGCTCTCTAGGCGTCTTTTCTGGCGATTCATCTCCCTCAGCTCCTCGGAGAACCAAGGAGGGTAGAAAGGAAGAGTTAGAGAAGGAAGGAAGGAAGAAAAAAAGAGGAAAAATCAGGGAAGGAAGGAAACAAGGAAAGAAGCAAGGAAGACAACAAGGAAGGAAGGAGATGAGACAAAGAAGGATTTCAAAGTGCTCACCTCTAGCTTGAGGCAATGGCTTGACTTCATTCACATCTGGTTCTATTTGGCCGATGAACTTCAACCATGATAAAGTGCTGAGTATTCCCCACTTCAAAATTGCTTTTCTCGCCGGGAGGGAAAGCAGCCGGTGGGCGGGAAGGGGTAGATGGGTAGGGGAGCTTGGGGCCGTGCCAGCCGCCTCAGGGGAAGGCTGTTTTAACCGGGAGGGCGACTGGATCCGAGGGAAAGGTAGCATGGGGTGCTGGTTGAGCGTCAACAATCGGGCCTCCGTGGGCTTCCTCGAAATGCGAGTCGCCGGAGAGATGGACGCGTAGATGGAGCTGGAGGCCGAGTCCTCCATGGAAGAGCCAGTGGTGGAGTTGGAGGCCAGGCTGTGGGTGTCCTTCTCGGAGAGGCTGGAAGATGGCATGGGGCTTTGAGGAGCCATGAAGAACAGCCCCGACTGGGAAGATTCAGAAGATCCCGAACTGGGTTTGTGTGCTTGGTCTGAAGGATCTGCCCGCGATTGAGAGGACGGAGCAGGAGGGGAGGGCCTAAAAGCTGGAAGTTCTTCATAGAAAGAGGAGACATCGTCCTAAAGAAGGAAGGAATGGAGGGAAGAAGATTCAGACGTGGCCGCAAGAGCAGGAGAGGGCCAGGTCGTTTCAGGCTGAGGGCCATCCTTCCGTTCTGAGGGAGATGTCAGGGGTGGATGTTCTAATGTAAATGAAGCGGGCTCTGATAGATGACCACTGGATAACTTTCTATTCACTCTATTCTAAAAAAGCAATGCATCCGGTTGGAAAAAGTACAAACTCAGCCAAAATCCTTTTGGTTCCTCTAGGAGGCCTCTAAGTTGTCAGAAGAAAGGAACATTCTAATGACATACAGCTTAAGGGTTGGTTAGGTCAAGGGGATCCACATGAGTTAAAAGTTGTCTATCGTCAGAAGATGATTTGAGTCTATGCTTCGGTAATCTACAAAAAGAATTATAACTGTTTTGCAAAGAAACTCAGTAATTAGGAAATGTCAATTAAAAATGACAAATGTATATGACCACATGAATTGCTGAGTTAACAGAATCCTTTGTCTAGAAGGGTATAAAACCATTGTACCTAATTTCTGTCTTTGTTCAACGCTTCATGTACAGAGCTTTGAACCTATTGCACAATATATAAAATTGTCTCTGATTAATCCAAAAGTTGTGTTTGTCTTATTAAATCCACAACAGTTCCAACTGAGGGAAGGACCTTGCCAGGGCTTCAAAAATTATAGCAAGGGGTTCTTTACTTGGTTGCTGGGTGGCCGTGGCCATGGTGGGCATGGCCTAGTCAGCCTCCCACACCACAGTGCAAAGGGGGAGGGCATTTTTGCCCTCCCCGGCTCCAGGGGTTTTTCTCGAGCCTCCGGAGGACAAAAATGGCCTCGCCAGGCTCCGGAGGCTGGAAACGAACTTCTGGTAGGCCCGTTTTTCACCCTCCCTGAGCCTTCAGATGCGCTCTGGACTTACCTGCATCCAAAACAGGCTGTGTGGGGACTCCTGAGAGGGAGGGGCAGCGTGGGCATGCCCAGCTGAAAATCAGGTGGCCGGCACACGCACATGCGTAGTGAAGGCAACCTAGGGCAACGGCTCGCGTGCCCGCAGAGATGGCTCCGCATGCCACCTGTGGCACGTGTGCCATAGGTTCACCATCACGGATATAAGGAATCCCTTGCACTGATGATGTTCCCTAGTTTGGTAATGAAATGTCTGCAAGAAAACTACAAGCTCAGAGAGCACCAAGGATCCTGCAGTCCTCCTCCTCTTCCTCTTCCTCTTCCTTCTCCCCTCCACCCATTCCCTTCCAGCATTGAAGATGTTACCTGGTTAGGTAATCCAATATCTGCAAAAAATCACCAAACTCAGAGAGCACCGAGGACCCCACAGTCCTCCTACTCCCCCTCCTCCTCCCCCTCTCCACCCATTACCTCCTAGCACTGATGATGTTACCGAGTTGGGTCCTGAAATGTCTGCAGAAAAACCACCAAGTGCATAAGGACCTTAGAGCAGTGGTTGTAAAAAAAAAATGCCTTTAAAGCCTCTGACCGTCCCAGCTGACTTGCCTGATCGGCAGAGGCTTTTGTTTTTTTTTAAAAAAGCCTCTGACGATCCCAGTTGATTTGCCTGATCAGCAGAAGCTTTTTTTTTAAAGCCTCTGACGATCCCAGCTGACTTGCCTGATCGGCAGAGGCTTTTTTTTCCCTTTAAAAACATTTTTTTCATAACCTCTTCGGTTAAAGCGGTTGTAGAAAAAATGCTTTTAAAAATAAATTTTAAAAAAGCCTCTGATGATTGCGCAGCTTAGCTGGGCAATGGGGGGGGTGCAGGGATTTTTGCTACGAAAATGCCCGCCTCCATCGCTACCGGATCCAGCAATCCGGTCCGAACCGGGAGCATTTCACCCCTGCCTTAGAGGTCCACCACAAGCTACAAATATTATCTTCTATCGGTTAAAGAATCCATGTCCCAGCGGGATACTGGAATTAAACCTGGGACATCCTTGGGAAGTAACTCCGCTGCTTTAAGGAGTTGCAGAGACTCTGGTGACATCAATGGGATGTACCAGAAGGTCATCTGCTCTCTGCCTCCTGCCACCTCCTTACCTCCACTTCTTTTAGCAGAACAAAATGGTACGATGGATGATGGGTCTTCATGCGAAGAAAGAAAGGCAATAATTTCATCGATCAACACCACTCAGAACTATTAAAGCTTGGAGAGCAATCAGGTGGAGAACCCCTTGAGATAATGCTCTCTTACCAGGGAGATGTCAGGTAAGGCATTGATCCTGTTTTGGCTTCCACTCCTACCGCCATCGGAAGAATTCTGGGAAGCAGGGGAAAAAAAAAACCAAGGAATGTGATATTACCGAGGGATCCAACCCCAAACTATTTCATTATGCAAAGCTCTTCTCCATTCAGGATAGTTCAGTCGCTCTCTCTAATAAAAAGTTGGAGCAACTAACTTTGGAAATTGGAGCCTATCTTGTATTTTGGCTGAGTATCAGCAGCAAAAGGCACTGGAAATAGACACTGTCATTGGGTTGAATTAAAAGTCCATACCATCCCTCTCAGGGACACGGTGGCTCAGTGGCTAAGACGTTGAGCTTGTCGACCGAAAGGTCGGCAGGTCAGTGGTTCGAATCCCTAGCACCGCATAACGGGGTGAGCTCCCGTGACTTGTCCCAGCTTCTGCCAACCTAGCAGTTCGAAAGCAGGTAAAAAATGGAAGTAGAAAAATAGGGACCGCCTTTGGTGGGGAGGTAACAGCGTTCTGTGCACCCTTGGCATTGAGTCTTCGGACAGTGCTGGCTCTTCGGCTTTGAAACGGAGATGAGCACTGCCCCCTAGAGTTGGGAACGACTAGCACATATGTGCAAGGGGAACCTTTACCTTTACCTTTTACCATCACTCTTGTAAGATTAAATATAGTGATTTTTTTAATAGATTGGGAAGCCTAAGGAACCAGGAAAACTGCATACAAAGGTCACACAAAGCCAAGATGCCACCAGTTATTTATTCATTCTCTCTCTCTCTCTCTCTCTCTCTCTCTCTCTCTCTCTCTCTCTCTCCTACCCATCCATTTATCTATCTACCCAGCTATTTATTATTTATCTATCATTTTTCATTTTTCATTTATCTATGCTCCATTCCTGTATCTATCCATCCATCTATTCCTCTATTCCTCTCTCTCTCTGCCTGCCTGCCTATCTACCTACCTTATCTCTCTCTGTGTGTGTGTCTGTCTTACTAAGGATCTCAATCCACCTTTCTCTTTTTCATCTATCTATTCTCTCTCTCTCTCTCTCTGCCTGCTTATCTATCTATCTATCTATCTATTTATCTATCTATCTATCTATCTATCCATCCATCTCTCTCTATATCTCTATCTCTTACTAAGTATCTCAATCCATCCTTCTCTTCTCGATTCTCCTTCTCCCTCTCTCTCTCTCATCACTCTGGCCATTTCATAATGAAGGCAACTGTCAAATCCCTACTCCTCGCCCACCACATCTTTTCTTCTCCCTTCAAAGTCCTTTCTTCTACCTCAAATCTCCTCGCCTGGCTTCTTGCCTAAGTCGCAACCAACTTCTACTTGATGCACAAGGGGGCAGTCGATCACAGGTTTCCCAAAAAAATCCAAGAAACCTCAGGAAGAATTGGCAAAGGAAGGAAGGAAGGAACGAAGAAAGAAAGAAAGAAAGAAAGAAGAAAGAAAGAAAGAAAGAAAGGGAAGGAGGGGGGAGGGAGGAAAGAAGGAAGAGGAAGGGAAAGGAGATTAGGAAGGAAGGGAGAAAGAAAGAAAAAAGAAAAGAAAGAAAAAAAGGGGGGGGAGGAAGGAAGGAAGAAAGAAAGAAAGAAAGAAAGAAAGAAGGAAAGAAAGAAAAGGAGGGATGGCAAGAGGGAGGAAGGGAAAGGGAAAGGAGATAGGAAGGAAGGGAGAAAGAGAAAGAAAGAAAGAAAGAAAGAAAGAAAGAAAGAAAGAAAGAAAGAAAGAAAGAGGGAGGGAGGGAGGAAGGGGAAGGGAAAGGAGATTAGGAAGGAAGGGAGAAAGAAAGAAAAAAGAAAAAGAAAAGAAAGAAAAAAGGAGGGAGGAAGGAAGGAAGGAAGAAAGGAAGAAAGAAAGAAGGAAAGAAAGAAAAGGAGGGATAGCGAGAGGGAGGAAGGGAAAGGGAAAGGAGATTAGGAAGGAAGGGAGAAAGAAAGAAAGAAAGAAAGAAAGAAAGAAAGAAAGAAAGAGGGAGGGAGGAAGGGAAAGGGAAAGGAGATTAGGAAGGAAGGGAGAAAGAAAGAAAGAAAGAAAGAAAGAAAGAAAGAAAGAAAAAAGAAAGAAAGAAAGAAAGAAAGAAAGAAAGAGGGAGGAGGAAGGGAAGGGAAGGAGATTAGGAAGGAAGGGAGAAAGAAAGAAAGAAAAAGGAGAAAGATAGAAAGATAGAAAGAAAGAAAAAGAAAAGGAAAGAAAAAGGGAGGAAGGGAGGAAGGGGGAAAGGAGATTAGGAAGGAAGGAAGGGAGAAAGAAAGAAAGAAAGAAAGAAAGAAAGAAAGAAAAAGAAAGAAAGAAAGAAGAAAGAAAGAAAGAAGAAAAACCACCCTGCCACTTCCCCCCATTGTGACTGGCTCCGTTTTTAAAGCCAATTTGGGAAGCAACGAACCTCCGTGATCAGCCTGAGCTGTTTTCAATTAGTACAAAGCACAATTAACCCCCCGCTAATAAAACATGACAGCGATTGGAGAAATCCTTAAGAGGAAAGTGACACAGGAGCCAGGCTGGGCTAGAAGGTTGCTGTTTGACAAAACCTGGAGAGCAAGAAGCAAAACGGAAAGGAATATATATATATTTTTTTCCCCAAGCAATGATCAACCGTCAGCAGCAAAACGGTGCGCCGAATGAAATTCGGTCAAACGGGACCGTTAGCTCAAGGAGAAGCTACCCTGTAAGGAAAAAGAGCCTTGGTAGTACAGGGGTTTAAGGCACCCTGTTATTAAGCTTATTAAGACCAGCTGCCTGCAATTATTGCAGGGTTCGAATCTCGCCAAGGCTCAAGGTTGACTCAGCCTTCCATCCTTTCTAAGGTAGATAAATTGAGGACCCAGTTTGTGGGGGCAATAAACTGACTTTGTATAAATATACAAAAGGATGAAGGCTATTGCTGAGCACATTGTAAGCCGCCCTGAGTCTCCGGAGAAGGGCGGCATATAAATCAAATTTAAAAAAAAAAAACACGGCAGGAAAATAAATATTTGCCCTCCCAATTGGAAGCAGCCTGCAGGAATCGGTTCCAATTTTATTTCTACCTCTCCCCCTCTTTTTTTAAATAAATAAAAAAAAAATTCTTGACGTTTCAGATTATTGGACAGATGAGAATGCCTCCGAATGCCATCCGAAGGTGCGTTCCTCCTTAATGAAATTTCGCTGCCTAATTAAACAAAATTAAACATTAAAACAACCCTTAAGTGCTTAAGTGCATTTCAAGGAGAAAGGAAAACCGCGTTCATAAATTGAGGCACAGCTTCCCTGTTTTAAAACACGGCTCTCGTCATCGAAGCCAACCTCCCAATTTACCAACTTCTTCCATTCGTTATGGATAGATGGATGGATGGATGGATTTTTTTTTTTTTTTAATTTGATTTATATGCCGCCCTTCTCCGAAGACTCAGGGCGGCTTACAATGTGCTCAGCAATAGCCTTCATCCTTTTGTATATTTTATACAAATATTTTTGTATATTTTATACAAAGTCAGCTTATTGCCCCCACAAACTGGGTCCTCATTTCACCTACCTTAGAAAGGATGGAAGGCTGAGTCAACCTTGAGCCTTGGCGAGATTCGAACCCTGCAGTAATTGCAGGCAGCTGGTCTTAATAAGCTTAATAACAGGGTGCCTTAAACCCCTGTACTACCAAGGCTCTTGGTTGATTATGTACCACAAATTCCATTCTTTTTTAAAAAAACAGTTTATCTATTTTCAGTTGACATACAAACTGGTAGTAAGGTAAGTAGAACACACACAGTGAAATCCAATTTTTCCCCCCTACCGGTTCTGTGGGCGTGGCTTGGTGGGCATGGCAGGGGAAGGATGTTGCAAAATCTCCATTCCCACCCTACTCCAGGGGAAGGATACTACAAAATCTCCATTCCCTCCCTTCCTGGGGAAGAATCTCCATTCCCACCCCACTCTGGGGCCAGTCAGAGGTGGTATTTGCTGGTTCTCCAAACTACTCAAAATTTCCGCTACGGGTTCTCCCGAACCTGTTAGAACCTGCTGGATTTCACCCCTGGAACACACCCCTGCCCCAAACCCCCGTAACTTTAACCTTAGACTGTCTACTGTTGACCTCACTCCATTCCTAAGAGGTCTGTAAGGGGGGCGTGCATAAGCGCACCAGCGTGCCTTCCGTCCTTCTCCTACTGTCCCCATTTATTTGTATCCTTATCCTGTATGCATAATCATGTTTATACTTATATCCGTTATCTTATACGTGTTTGACAAATAATAAATTAATAAAAATAAATAAATAAAACACAGAAATTGCTCACCTCCATCAAATCAATCAGCCACAGGAGCCTCTCCTGTGGGTTGAGTTGACGTGGACGCAGCATGCAATGGATGGAAAAGGTAGAGAGGAAGAAATAGATTAGAAGCTATAAAAATGGGGGAAAAAAAGCAATCTAAGCAAAATCCCAGGGCCGAGCGATATCCTTTCCTTCCTTCTCACGGACCTCATCACCCTTTGATGGAAGGGAATTGACTTTCAAAACGGGTTCTCGAGGGAGACGTTGAGCACTGAAATGTGACAGGTCTGTGTTTATGGGATCGCAAGTTGGCCGAGCTGTCTCTGGAGAAAGCCATTGCTTCCACTGAAGACGAATATATTGCACAGATCAGAAAGAGGGCTGAGAAAAATATCTACAGATCCCTTGCATCCTGGACATAAACTGTTTCAACTCCTCCCCTTGGGATGGCGCTATAGGGCTTTGCACGCCAAAACAACCAGACACGGAGGCGGGTTTTTTCCCCCCGTTCCATCACTCTGCTGAACACCTAATCTTCACAATAGTGTTTTTTATGTCTATTTATCCATGTTGTATGGCAATAGTATTGTTATTATCCTTCTTATCATCTTCTTTACTACCTGCTTTTATTGGTATTATTATTATTATTATTATTATTCTGTTGTTTTGCATGTATGCTGAGTGCTTCTGTACCGGAGACAAATTCCTTGTGTGTCTCTCTTCTCTTCTCTTCTCTTCTCTTCTCTTCTCTTCTCTTCTCTTCCCTTCCTTCCTCTCCTCTTCCTTCCTTCTCATCTCCTCCCCTCTGCCCTTCCTTCCTTCCCCTCTCCTCTGCCCTTCCTCCTTCCTTCCTTCTCTTCCTCCTTCCCTCCTTCCTTCCTTCTCCTTTTCTCTCCTCTCCTCTCCTCTCCCCTTCCTTCCTTCTTCCTTCCTTCCTTCTCCTCTGCCCTTCCTTCCTTCCCCTCCTCTCCCCTCCCTCCCTCCTTCCTTCTCCTTTCCTCTCCCATCCTTCTTCTTCTCCTTCCTTCCTTCCTTCCCTCCTTCTTTCCTTCCTTCTCCTTTTTCTTCTTCTCCTCTCCCCTGCCCTTCCTTCCTTCTTCCTTCCTTCTCCTCTGCCCTTCCTTCCTTCCCCTCCTCTCCCCTCCCTCCCTCCTTCCTTCTCCTTTCCTCTCCCGTCCTTCTTCTTCTCTTTCCTTCCTTCTTTCCTTCCTTCTCCTTTTCTCTCCTTCCTTCCTTCCTTCCTTCCTTCCTTCCTTCCTTCCTTCTTTCTCCTTTCCTCTCCTCTCCCCTGCCCTTCCTTCTTCTCCTTCCTTCCTTCCTTCCTTCCTCCCCTCCCCTCTCTTCCTCCTGTCACTAACCACCTTTGACTTAAACAGCCACAGGTTTTCAAACTGTTCGAGCTGGTTTTACACGGCTGGGTCGGCTGTCAACAAAAGAAAAGAGCGATTGAATTTCAGTTCCTTTTAGCAGATCGATCGGGCTGCCCTTTGCCTGCTTGCTTGTTTTGCAAGGTGGAAGCTGCTTGAGCAGAAAGGCAGGAGGGAGAATCAAAGGATGCCTCTGCAGAGCAAACTGGAGAGAAAAAGGAACTTCGCCTTCTCCTCACTTTCACCCGAGACCTTTAGACATGATTCCTTCAGAAAAAAACGGTGGGCAGCTCATCCAAGTTGATTCAAAGAAGATTTTTGCCGATGAAAATAGGACATAAACAGACAGGGGCTCATTTCCACGCGGTTCGGGAGGCCCTGCTTCTAACTTGAATAGCCGTCAGCGTAAAAGGAAGACTAATTTAGGAAAGGTAATTGCATCATGACAGCAGACCGGAGACAAAAGCAGAACATCTTTTAAAAAAAAACAAAAAAACACCACAATCTGCTTCTTCTCTGAATTTTTCCAGGCCGGCATGAGAAAACACAAATGGATATTATAAAAAGTCCTTTGCTTTTGCTTATTAAGAATCTTCCTAGCTGCTTTTGTTACTTGGCAGCCAAAAAAGGAGGAGTTTTTTTAAATATATATATATATTTATGCTTTATTCAAAGGCGTAAGAGTTTGCAAGTGGCAGCTCCCGTCATCGGATGCATTAAAAACCTTTCAATAAAAATTGTTAGCCGGAAAAGATGTTCTCAGCCGTCTCCTGATTTTCTGCTGCCAGAGACTAACACGGATCCCCTCCTGTTATGTGTTGCTTGGTGGCATCACACATTCAGGAGTGTGGTATGTTTGCACCCCTTTTTAATGAGAGGCACTTTACGACTGCACCTTGGAGGAGATAAGGTAAAGGTAAAGATTCCCCTCGCACATATGTGCTAGTCGTTCCTGACTCTAGGGGGCGGTACTCATCTCCGTTTCAAAGCCGAAGAGCCAGCGCTGTCCGAAGACGTCTCCGTGGTCATGTGGCCGGCATGACTCAACGCCAAAGGCGCACAGAACGCTGTTTCCTTCCCACCAAAGGTGGTCCTGATTTTTCTACTTGCATTTTTTATGTGCTTTCGAACTGCTAGGTTGGCAGAAGCTGGGACAAGTCACGGGAGCTCACCCCCTTACGCGGCACTAGGGATTCGAACTGCTGAACTGCCGACTTTTTGATTGACAGGCTCAGTGTCGTAGCCACTGAGCCACCACGTCCCTATTTGGAAGAGATACATAGAATCAAAAGCTAGAAGGGAGCTTGGAGGTCTTCTATCCAACCTCCTGCTCAAGTAGGGGACCCTACACCATCCTGGACAAATGGTTGTCCAATCTCTTCTTAAAAACCTCCAGTGTTGGAGCATTCACAACTTCTGGAGGCAAGTCGTTCCCCTGGTTAATTGTTCTCACAGTCAGGAAATTTCTCCTTAGTTCTAGGTTGCTTCTCTCCGTGATTAGTTTCCATCCGTTGCTCCTTGTTCTGCCCTCAGGTGCTTTGGAGAATAGGTTGAAACCCCCCCCCCCCACTTCTTCATGGGAGCACCTTCAATAACATTTTTCTAACATTAAGAGTGGTGAGAATGCAGTACTGCAGGCTAATTCTGCCCACTGCCAGTCGTTCGATCCTGACTGGCTCAAGTTTGACTCGGCCTTCCATCCTTCCGAGGTCGGTAAAATGAGGACCCAGATTGTTGAGGGCCATAGACTGACTCTAAACTGCTTAGAGAGGGCCTGTAAAGCATTGTGAAGGGGTATATAAGTCTAAGTGATATTGCTATTGCTTCCTTCCTTCCTTCCTTCCCTTCCTTCTTTCTCTCCCTCTCTTTTCTCCTTCCTTCCTTCCTTCCTTCCTTCTTTCCTCCTCCCTCCCTCTGTTGCCATGGTGGCTCAGTGGTTAGATTGCAGTATTGCAGGCTAATTTTGCCCACTGCCAGTAGTTCAATCCTGACTGGCTCAAGTTTGACTCGGCCTTCTATCCTTCCGGGGTGGTTAAAATGGAGACCCAGATTGTTGGAGGGCAAGATGCAGACTCTGTAAACCGATTAGAGAGGGCCTGTAAAGCACTGTGAAGCGGTATATTATATAAGTCTAAGTGATATTGCTATTGCTTGCTTCCTTGCTTCCTTCCCTTCCTTCTTTCTCTCCCTCTCTTTTCTCCCTCCCTCCCTCCTTCCTTCCTTCTTTCCTTCCTTCCTTCTCCCTCCCTCCCTCCCCATGGTCGCACAGTGGTTAGAATGCAATATTGCAGGCTAATTCTGCCGATTGCCAGCAGTTCGATCCTGACTGGCTCAAGGTTGACTCAGCCTTCCATCCTTCCGAGGTCGGTAAAACGAAGACCCCAGATGGTTGAGGGCCACAGACTGACTCTGTAAACAGCTTAGAGAGGGCCTGTAAAGCACTGTGAAGCGGTATATAAGTCTAAGTGCTATTGCTGTTAAAAAGGACTCCCTTCACAGTTGCCTTGAATACCCAACCTCTTCCCTGTGGCTTTGTAGGAGTTCAGGCATTCAACAACCAGCTTCTTTAAACAGCCTTTCTCTTCCGGAGCCTGCTAATGAGGCTTTGATGAAAGGTGTTTTTATTACCAGCAAATTGATTTCATGGCCCTCAGGGCTGCACGTTTAAATAGGCGATTACGCTAACTTCATTTGGCAGGGAGGGGAGATGGGAGAAGACAAGATACTGGCAGAGGATCCAGGTGTCTTCTTGATTTCCTGGACAGAGTCGATTTTCCCCTTTGTAATTCCTTCTCCCAGTGGCTTTTTACCCGAGGCAGTTCTCAAATTGTGTCTTCTTGGAATCTTGGAATGTGGGAAAGAAGTGATTGGCCAGGGGAAAATAAATGGTACCTTTTCTATGCTGCTTCCGCTCTCTAAAAATCCTTTCCTTGGGGGAGAGGGGAAATATTTATATATAGAATAGAATAACAGAGTTGGAAGGGACCTTGGAGGTCTTCTAGTCCAACCCTCTCCTTAGGCAGGAAACACTACACCACTTCAGACAAATGGTTATCCAACCTCTTCTTAAAAACTTCCAGTGTTGGAGCATTCACAACTTCTGCAGGCAAGTTATTCCATTGATTAATTGTTCTCACTGTCAGGAAATTTCTCCTTGGTTCTAAGTGGCTTCTCTCCTTGATGAGTTTCCATCCATTGCTTCTTGTTCTACTCTCAGGTGCTTTGGAGAAAAGCTTGACTGCCTCTTCTTTGGGGCAGCCTCTGAGATATCAGAAGACTGCTATCATGTCTCCCCTCGTTCTTCTTTTCATCAAACTAGACATACATAGTGGGGAAGGAATGGTATCCTTCCCCTGCAGTATCCTTCCCCTGGAGTGGGGTTGGAATGGGGATTTTGCAGTATCCTTCCCCTGGAGTGGGATGGGAATGGGGATTTTGCAATATCCTTCCCCCTGGAGTGGGATGGGAATGGGGATTTTGCAGTATCCTTCCCCTGGAGTGGGACGGTAATGGGGATTTTGCAATATCCTTCCCCTGGAGTGGGATGGGAATGGGGATTTTGCAGTATCCTTCCCCTGGAGTGGGATGGGAATGGAGATTTTGCAGTATCCTTCCCCTGGAGTGGGGAGAGAATGGAGATTTTGCAATATCCTTCCCCTTGGAGTTGGGAAGGAATGGAGATTTTGCAGTATCCTTCCCCTCCCACACCCACCGAGCCACATCACGCCCACCGAGCCACGCCCACAGAACTGGTAGTAAAAAAAAAAAACGGTAGTAAAAAAATTCCACCACTGCACTAAACGAACCGTTGGAAGTCGAGGAATACCTGTATAAAGGGGGACAGGGACATGGCGGCCAAAATGGGAGAGCCGAGCCTGAGACAACCATACCTACCCGAGCTGAACTAGCTGTGGTGGACGTAAAATGGCTTTCGGTACACGAGGCGGAATCACTGTAGGACGTTGTGGAGTAACAATCTGTTCCTGTCCCGGAGGGCTGCCGGGCCTTCATGAATTCTATTTCCCTCTTCAGAACCAGATGATCAAAGTGGTCCAGGTCTTGTGGAGATATCACCCCTCTGACCTCCGACAGGAGGGAGAACTGCAGAAACAAGACGGGGAATGGGGCGTTGAAAACGGTGCAACATCAAAAAATGGTTGGAACAAATAACAAAAACACAGATTGAAAAAGAACCAGAAACATTTTTATTAGGGATATTTAACAAATCATACCCTAAGGATATCAAATATCTTACAATTCACATATTAACTGCTGCAAGAATAACCTACGCAAGAAATTGGAAACAAGAAAAAATACCAAGTGAAACAGAAGTAATAGGGAAAATTTTAGAATGCGCTGAAATGGATAGGTTAACCAAAGAATTACAAGAAAAAGAAGAATCAGACTATTATAAAATATGGAATAATTGGTATAATTGGTTAAAAATTAGAAATATACAAAAAATATAGGGGATATATTACCGATTGATACATATATATGTAATAAAAATATTATTAGATTACAGAAAGGTGAAGGAATATATTATAAGTAGAATTGTAGAACGTCACTCTGAAAAAATGCTTAAGAAGAAATTATATTCTTTTTGTGTATATGTTGTATAAATGTTCGTTGTGTATATGTTACGTATGTCTTTTTTAATATTTATATTCAATAAAAACTATTTATAAAAAAAAAAATGAAAACAGTGCCTGATGGGAGGACGACATGCGTGCGTATATCGACCTCAAGGAAGCGAGGGGTCCTTGGTGCTCTCCGAGTTTGGTGGTTTTCTTGCGGACGTTTCGTTACCCAACTAGGTAACCTCATCCGTGCTAGAAGGGAGTGGTGGGTAATAAGAGAAATAAGAGCAAACTCGACTCTCTTCTAGCACGGATGAGGTTACCTAGCTGGGTAATGAAACGTCTGCAAGAAAACTACCAAACTCAGAGAACACATAAGAATGTACAGTCCTTCTCCTCCTCTTCCTCCTCCTTCTCCTCCTCCCCCTCTCTCCACGAGCTCCACTGTCTTCTAGCACTGATGAGGTTACCTAGTTGGGTAATGAAACATCTGTAAGAAAACCACCAAGTTAGAGAGCACCAACGACCCCACAGTCTTCTTCTTCTCCTTCTCCTTCTCCTTCTCCTTCTCCTTCTTCTTCTTCCTCCTCCTCCTCCTCCTCCTCTTCCTCTTCCTCCCAAACCCCACACCCTTCTAGCACTGATGATGTTCCCTAGTTGGGTATTGAAACGTCTGCAAGAAAACTACTGATCTCAGAGAACACCAAAGAATGCACAGTTGTTGTCTTCTTCCTCCTTTTCTTCTTCTTCCTCCTCCTCCTCCTCCTCTTCCTCTTCCTCCTCCTCCTCCCCCCCTCTCCCACAAGCTCCACTGTCTTCTACCACTGATGAGGTTACTTATTTGGGTAATGAAATGTCTGAAAGAAAACCACCGATCTCAGAGAACACCAAAGAATGCACAGTTGTTGTCTTCTTCCTCCTCTTCTTCTTCTTCCTCCTCCTCCTCCTCCTCTTCCTCCTCCTCCTCCCCTCCTCTCTCTCCACAAGCTCCACTGTCTTCTACCACTGATGAGGTTACTTATTTGGGTAATGAAATGTCTGAAAGAAAACCACCGATCTCAGAGAACACCAAAGAATGCACAGTTGTTGTCTTCTTCCTCCTCTCTTCTTCTTCCTCCTCCTCCTCCTCCTCTTCCTCTTCCTCCTCCTCCTCCCCCCCTCTCTCCACAAGCTCCGCTGTCTTCTACCACTGATGAGGTTACTTATTTGGGTAATGAAATGTCTGAAAGAAAACCACCGATCTCAGAGAACACCAAAGAATGCATAGTTATCTTCCTCCACCTTCCTCCACAAACTCCACTGTCTTCTAGCATGGATGAGGTTACCTAGTTGTGTCTGCAAGAAAACCACCAAGCTCAGAGAGCAGAAAGGACCTGCAGTCCTCCTCCTCCTCCTCCCCTCTTCCTCCTCCTTTCCACAAACTCCACTCCCTACTGGCACTGATGATGAATGCTCAGGATGGGATGCTGGAGTGATATTTTGCATATGGTGACCTTCTGGGCGCATAAATAAACAAGGCGAGATCCATGAAAATTGCATAGCAGTAGGCTCTGTAGACAGAATCAAGGATCCTGCCTATTTCTGATTCCATATCTCAAATTGGGGTGGTGCTACCTCTTTGCCCTCTCCTTCCACTTATGGCTGTATGACTATAACTTTGCTGCTTGTATCCTTACGATTTATCTTGATATTGTTTCCTGATTGGTTATTTGTACCCTATGACTGTCATTAAGTGTTTACCTTATGATTCTTGATGAACGTATCTTTTCTTTTATGTACACTGAGAACATATGCACCAAATTCCTTGTGTGTCCAATCACACTTGGCCAATAAAGAATTCTATTCTATTCTATTCTATTCTATTCTATTCTATTCTATTCTATTCTATTCTATTCTATTCTATTCTATTCTATTCTATTCTATTCTATTCTATTCTATTCTATTCTCTGGGAAGCAGCCCCTCCTTACCTCCGTGGAATCCAGACTCCATTCCACCACGGTAACCTTGGCATGGGTGTTGAGCAGTTCAAAGAGAGCTGGCAGTTTCTTTATTGCCGTTTGCCTACAGACAGAATCTTGCCAGACTAAGAACCAAGAGCGACACAAGAAGATACTTCTTGGCAGTTTCTGTATTGCTGTTCACTTACAAACAGAATCTTGCCAGACTAAAGTAACTATCTTCATAACTGTGAACTGCTAGGGAGGAGCCGTCATAATCCTTTTCCTGCCTACCAGACATCCCAATCTACGCTGCCTCTCTGCCCTCCGCGAAGCAGCTCCCTCCTTCTCTCCGTGGAATCCAGACTCCATTCCACCACACTAACCTTGGCATGGGTGTTGAGCAATTCAAAAAGAGCCATGATGAGGGAATCAATCGAGATGTTCTTCTCTTTATATTCATCCAGGTAGTAGCCCATGGTGGTCCTTTCAGGTTCATTCAGGAGGTGGCGTGCGTGCTCCTCCAGCATCACTCGGTTTTGGTTCACCAGGCTACTCAACGTTACTTGAGATCCCGTAAGACCTTTATAAAAAGATGGCTAGGAGGAGAGGAACACAGAGAAGCTTTGGAGAATTAATTAGGATTACACAAACCGTAGCCTATTAATTAATGAACATTCTGCGCAAGCGGCCTTCGTAATAAATACTGACAGAGAAAGGAGGCTGGCTAATAGAAGATGAAGCACACAATTATAAGAAGAGGAATATGGTCAATTTAAGGGATTTATAAGCGCTCGTATTTTCAGAATGACATTCACCAAAGCAATATATTGCAGGGATAACATTATTGTAGGCATTAAGCAGAGGAGCCCTTTTTTAAGACTAAACTATCGGCTTCTTCTAAGGGGACGAGGTGGCTAAGACACTGAGCTTGTCGATTGAAAGGTCGGCAGTTCAGCGGTTCGAATCCCTAGCGCCGTGTAACGGGGTGAGCTCCCGTGATTTGTCCCAGCTTCTGCCAACCTATCAGTTTGAAAGCACGTTAAAAAATGCAAGTAGAAAAATAGGGACCACCTTTGGTGGGAAGGTTATAACGTTCCATGCGCCTTTGGCATTGAGTCATGCCGGCCACATGACCACAGAGAACGTCTTCGGATAGCGCTGGCTCTTCGGCTTTGAAACGGAGATGAGCACCGCCCCCTAGAGTCGGGAACGACTAGCACATATGTACGAGGGGAACCTTTACCTTTATCTTTATTGGCTTCTTGTTTTACTGCACATGAATGCGAGTGGTTTTCTTAAAACATTGCTTGGGCCACGCACATGTCCTTGTCCATTTAGCAAGAAATTGCTTTTTTTTGTTTAAGTAGATCTCTTGATAATTGTTGCCTTTTAATTAGAAATGCTATGGATTCCACTTGAAATCTGCTGTAGGCAAAATACGTAAGTGCCTTGGGCTCTTCTAAGTAAGAGGTTTAGTATTCTGTGTGTAAGAGAAGAGCTGGGGGGAGGCAGAGTTAAGCACGCCATCATCTTAGAATCGTTGTGTGCCCACAAGCACGTCCAACCCTTGCTGAATTCCGTTGACCCTTATCTGTCACCAATTTAGCGTTGAAGATTAGTTGACCACATTCCTGGGTATAGCTTGAATAAATCATCTATGCTGCACCCTTACGAACAGTCCTGACACTGTGTTACAAAAATCAAGCTTCTAGCAGTGACAATTGTGCTTTAAGGTGTGTGTTTGTGCGTGATTGTGTCCACGCATGCCCAAATACAACTTTCCATCTCACAAGGTCACCTGAGTAGAATAGAATGGAATGGAATGGAATGGAATGGAATGGAATGGAATAGAATAGAATAGAATAGAATAGAGAATGGAATGGAATGGAATGGAATGGAATAGAATAGAATAGAATAGAATAGAATAGAATAGAATAGAATAGAATAGAATAGAATAGAATAGAATAGAATAGAATAGAATAGAAATTATGAATGGAATGGAATAGAATAGAATTCTTTATTGGCCAAGTGTGATTGGACACACAAGGAATTTGTTTTAGTGCATAAGCTCTCAGTGTACATAAAAGAAAAGATACATTCGTACGATGTATAAATAGGGTGACCATCTGCAGAAAATCGAGAAGGCTAGCAAATGGAAGAATTCCATACGTTGTGCTGGTCAAAAGTTATTCCTCTAGAAATCAGAATGCAAGGTTAAATCGAAATTCCAAATCGGGTTTCACGCAAATCAAAAAGAGCAAGCGGGAATGCAGGCATTTTCCAGATGTTGCTTGAATGGGCAATGCCTCTCTTCCCAGGCCAAGCTATCTGGGGCTATCGGGAATGTGTTTTTAAGAAACATCTGTAGGTCGAATATGTATTCAGGGAAGCGCCAGGTTATTATTTTTTCCTTCCTTGCAGCATTTCAGCTGCATTTCAAATGCTCAACCATCTCATTACCTGCTAAGGCTTATGAATGCTGATGGGAACGCATTCAGCTTTAACCTTGACACCTTGGCATTCTTCCTTTCC
Source organism: Pantherophis guttatus (assembly GCF_029531705.1). The sequence continues at coordinate 142,481 of NW_026844063.1, forward strand.
AGTAATTTCTCGAGCGCGGAGAAACCTGGATTTGGAAAAAGGGATGAGGCGGTGGGCGTTGGATGACCCCTGAATCGCATTGGAACGGAAAGGAGCGGCGGCCTGCTGAGTGAAGCCCGTTACCGCTGGAAGCATTGATTGGAAGGCAGCTCTTGTTTAGGAAAAATCAGGCTGATTGTTCTGCGGAGGGTGAAGCGCCTGCCCGCCTGCAGCTTTTCAGCCTGCGGGATAATCAGGGAAGGGAGGGAAGCGATAAGTCACACTTAGTCTCCCGTGGGCTTCGGAAGGAACCTTGGCTTCTAGGAGGACTCTGGAAGGTTCTGATGGCCGTGGATTGGCCATGAGAACCTAAGAGAGGGGTTGCTGGGTCTGTTCATGGTCGCCATCCCCTAGCATTTGGTTTCCAAAGTGACCAAGTGAGGGCCCTGGGATGCTTGTAAATAGAAGATAGAGAGCTCTTCCTCCTCCTCCTCCTCCTCCTCCTCCTCCTCCTCCTCCTCCTCTATTCTTCATTCTCATCTTCCTCCTCCTCTATTCTTCATTCTCCTCCTCCCTCATTCTTCATTCTCTTCCTCCTCCTCCTCCCCCTCCCCCTCTATTCTTCATTCTCCTCCTCCTCTATTCTTCATTCTCATCTTCCTCCTCCTCCTCCCCCTCCTCCTCTATTCTTCATTTTCCTCCTCCCTTATTCTTCATTCTCCTCCTCCTCTATTCTTCATTTCCTCCTCTTCTTCCTCCTCCTCTATTCTTCCTCCATTCTCCATCTCCTCTTCCTTCTCCATCTCCTCTTCTATTTTACCTCCATTCTCCTCCTCCTCTTCCTCCTCTCCTCCTCCTCCTCTTCTATTCTTCATGTTCCTGCTCCACCTCCTGCTCCACCTTTTCTATTCTTCTATATTCTCCTCCTCCTCCTCCTCTCCTCCTCCTCCTCCTCCTCCTCCTCCTTTATTCTTCCTCCCTCCTCCTCCTTCCTCTGCAAGGGATGAAGATAATGAGGAATCTTCAAAATTAACTGTTCACAGGCCTGTTCTCCATCGATTTTTCCAGGGTCCTTGGAAATTTTGTGGAAAGGAAGCGGTAAAACGCTACTCCGTTGGGACCACAATAAAAAAAGCCACTTCATGCTCCCAGGAAACCAACTTGTCCTTCTTCCCAGTTGTGACCCTGATGAGTTGTATAGCTTAGTTCTTCCCCTCCGGTGCTGCTTTCCTACGCACTGCAGCCCCCGATGCTTCACCTAACGTCAAGAGTGGACTCATCTTTGGGAACAATTGTCCTTTGAAGAGTTTCATTGCACAGACTGCCGAGGGTAAAAAGCATAAATTGGTTCTGAATTTTGGACCAATTGAATTTCGGCTCTTTGCCTCTTTAGGGCTTATTCCTGAAATTGCTTGCTCTCTTCTCCCTAGTTTGGAGAGCCCTCAAAATCCTGAAGGACTCTTAGGGGAAGAAACCTCAACCTGGCATCTCCTTGAGTACCGAATAATAATTGGCTTTCTGGAGTCAGAATGGGGGATCGTTCATAACACTGTAATCGCAACTAATCTGTACATGCCTCTAGATAAAGCTATGTCTGTTTTACAGAATACAGATTAACAGAGTTGGGAGGGACCTTGTAGGTCATCTAGTCCAACCCCCCGCCCAAGCAGGAGACCGTACTGTCAACTTGCAAAGCTTTCAAGTTGCCATGAGCAGGAGGGAGGGAGAACTGAAGTGAATTCCATACATTCTTCCTGACCGCAATCAGAAGGAGGGTGTTAGGTTTCACAGCCAGCCAAAGTGGTTAATTGGAGAATGTGATTTATGACATGGCCAGAGAGGAGGGGAGAGACAGGATCATAGGGGAACGTAAATCTACGTGGGATCAGTCCTAACTGCATCCGAGTATTGCCAGAATGTTGCTCCTAATAAATTACTATATTTCCTTTGAAGTTTGGATCATGGCTCATGAATTAATTAGGGCATCTTTCGGAAACTTGACACGTACATAATTTCTGACAAACAGAAATGAAAGGCCCATTTTTAGCCCTCCCCAGGCTCCAGAGGCTTTCTAGGCGCCTGGGGAGGGTGAAAACTGTCTCCCCGTCCCGGAGGCCCTCTGGAGGCCAGAAACAGCCCATTTCCTGATTTCCAGTGGGCCCGGAAGGGCCGAAAATCAGGTGGCCGGCATGAGCATGTGTGCTGGAGTTGAGCTAGGGCAATGCTCACGTGCCCACAGATATGGCTCCACATGCCACCTGTGGCACGTGTGGCATAGGTTCGTCATCACGGGCCTAGAGCAATAAATCTTCTTAGCTGGAACTTAATGTATAATCCCGATTCTTCACGCCTGACAGCTCTTGGTACAATTCTTCTTCTTCTTTTTTTAACCACCCCAAACTAAAGACTAGCACAGCTGCCAAGGTTGCAAATCTGTCCTTTAAAATTCATGAGAGACTACTGATAAATCCTTAATAAGCTCATCAATGTACCAAATGGGAGCCCAGTACAGAATTGCGCTGTTCTGATTACTTGCTGATGGCAATTTAATTCTCCGATTGGGGTACCTTAGAAGGTGGAGGAAGGATGTTTTTTTCTCCAGATGTGAACACATGGTAATACACAAGACTGCTGGTGAACCCATGATATCAAACTTTTGAAAAAGATAAGTCCTCCTTGCTAATTTTTTCAGGTAGGATACCCAGTAGGAACAACTCTGGTTTAAATTCGATACGTTGATGTATCATTTCCTCCAACCAAGTCTTAAATTTAATCCAATAGTTTTTAGCTTCCGGATGAAAGTTTATCTGATAATACATGTAATAACAGCTGCAAGGATTGTCTATGCACAAAATTGGAAAGCGGAGAAAATACCTTTGGAAGAAGAAGTAATAAAAAAAAAACTTAGATTGTGCAGAAATGAATAGATTAGCTCTGATGATTAAAGATAGAGAAGACTCAGAATATTTTAAAATATGGAATGATTTTTATTATTGGTTGGAGAAGAGATATAAATGATTAATTATATAAGTATGTAAAAAAATATGTGATGAGTTGAATATTATGTTAGCGATGAATTGATATTGTGGACTGGATAAGGATCAAGATAGAAGTAATGACAACTATACGGAAAAAGAAAGAACTTCGGAAGACAACACCGAGATGTCACAGGGAAGAGAAAACCGATGTATTAAATGTTTGTTTGTCTAAAAAATAAAAAATTTAAAAAAGAAAAAGATAAGTCCTCTTTCCTGTCTAAAAATGTTATCTCCATCGGGGTCTGCTTGAATGAGAAAAAAAATTGTAGACGTTTCATTACCAAACCAGGTAATGTCATCAGTGCTAGAAAGGAGTGGGGTTTGTGGAGTAGAGGAAGAGGAGAAGGAAGACTGTGGGGTCCTTGATGCTCTCTAAGCTTGGTTGTTTTCTTGAAGATGTTTCACGGCCCAACTAGATAACATCATCAGGACTACAAGGGAATGGGATTTTCTGAGTGGAGGAGGAAGAGGAGAACGATGACTACAGGTTTACAATAGCTCATTTAATGAGCATTCAAAGTTACAATGGCACTGGGAAAAGTGACTTATGCCCATTTTTCACAGTTATGGCCATTGCAGCATCCCCATGGTCATGTGATCAAAATTCAGACTCATGTTTATGACGGTTGCAGTGTTCCAGGGTCATGCAATCCCCTTTTGCGACCTTCTGATAAGCAAAGTCAACAGGGAAGCCAGATTCCCTTAACAATCATGTGACTAACTTAACATTCTATGTGACTAATTTAACAAACGCAGTAATTCACTTAAACAACCGGAGCAAGAAACGTCGTAAAAACGGGGCAAATTCACTGAACAAATATCTCGCTTAGCAACATTGATTTTGGGCTCAGTTGTGGTTCATAAGCCGAGGACTACCTGTACGGGGTCCTTGATGCTCTCTCAGCTTCTTGCAAACGTCTCATTACCAAACTAAGTAACATCATCAGTGCTGGAAGGGAAGGGACCTCACCATTCAACCGCGAGCTGCAAATAATTCTCTTCTATCAATTCCATAGCTGTTATCGTGTTTTATTACTCCCCCCCTCCACTTCCCCCCCGTCTGCCTTCCCGAAAATTCAGACTGCTTAGCGTGCAACTTTTGCTCTGCAGGAAACGAAGGCTAACAAGCGCCAAGGGAGCGCCACTGACAGAACTCTCGTAAATCTCTGGATCCGCAGAAGCCACCTCTGCCACTTCAGCAGGCGTCCGTTTTAAAAAGGTGAGCAGAAGGCGGTTTGCGGCTTTAGAAGTAGAAACTCTGCAAAACCCTCAAAGGAGGAGCAGCGGTGCTTCTGAAGTTTTGAATCGGTCCACGAAGAGATGGATAGAGAGTTTCCAATGAGGATAAATTTATGAGCGACAGTCTCGGCAATGCTAGTCTCCCTTTATTTCTTTGTCGGTAAAATATAAATTAGACACAAAAAAATAGTTTGTTGCAAAAGCCCCTGAATTGGGGCTGAAAGGCAAAAGCGGAAGTGTCAACTCGCAAAGCATCCCTGGCCTGCTCTCGAGCTGCCATAGGCAAGGGGGATGGGAAACCGACGAAACAGCATGGCAGCCAAAGACAGGAGCACATTCCAGGCATATCTTTCTCAAGGCTGTCTCCCAGGGGTAACCCACACCGGCCGGAGGGGAGTGATCTCTACAACCTGCGAAATTGCTCCGTTGGCGAATGTGATTGATGACACGCCCTGGGGGGAGGGGGGAAACAGGGTCATGATTGGAGCCGTAAATTACGTGGGGTCAGAGTTGGCTTCATTTTGGAACGTGCCGACATGAAGCTCCTAAAAAATAACTGGATTTCTTTTGAAGCTTGGCTCGAGGCTCATGATTTAATTAGGGCATCTGTTGGAACCCTGACAGAAAGCACTGTGCTCCGTCCCATATTTGGGTAAACCAGGTTGCCCTGATAGACTGGTTTCACTGGGGGGGGGGCACTTAATCTCTCACCTGGTATCACTGACAAAGCGAGGGGAACCCGTGGCTTAGAGGTTAATAAAGATAAAGGTAAAGGTTCTCCTCACACATATGTGTTAGTCGTTCCCGACTCTAGGGGGCGGTGCTCATCTCCATTTCAAAGCCAAAGAGCCAGCGCTGTCCGAAGACGTCTCTGTGGTCATGTGTCTGGCATGACTCAACACCAAAGGCGCACGGAACACTGTTACCTTCCCATCAAAGGTGGTCCCTATTTTTCTACTTGCATTTTTTACCTGCTTTTGAACTGCTAGGTTGGGAGAAGCTGGAAGATCAGGAAGGCTGGAAACAGGCCCGTTTCCGGCCTTCAGAGGCCCTCCGGAGCCTAGGGAGGCTGTTTTCACCCTCCCGGAGGCTCGAAAAAAGCCTCTGGGGCCCGGGGAGGGCAAAAACGTCCCCCCTGCCGTGGTGCAGGAAACCGACTAGGCCACGTCCACCATGGCCATGCCCATCCAGCCACCAAGCAGAGAACCCCTTGCTAAAATTTTTGAAGCCCACCCCTGAGCAGAGCCTTTCTTGAACCGTTCCACTTTAAGTTGGAGAAGAGATGGGCTCTAGGATAAACCAGCAGCCTGGGTCTAGTTAAGGCATGAAGAATGAGAAATAACAACCATCACCACCACTACCACCACAACAACAAAAAAGCAGTTAAGGGATGTCTTCTGATTGGCAGGCTGGAAGGGCCACGGCTCAAGAGATGATGAATCTCCTGCTCTTCTCCAAGAGATCCGAGGCTCAAAATATTTCATTGTCAGGTAGGACCGGGGAGGGGGAAAAAGAAAAAAAATATCTTGCCGATAAATAAAATGCTGCCATGCCAACCGAATTCGACCTTGTTGCGAGGCTTAGTGGAACGAAAGACACGACTCAACGGGAAAGCTGCTTTCTCCGTTCGCATTCTTACTTGGAGAGTTCACGAGAATTCATGATGAATAACAGCTTCCATGGAGGACCTGTCTACTGCACGAACCAGAAAGAGGGCTGTGAAAATATCTACAGACCCTCTCGCATCCTGGACATAAACAGTTTCAACTTCTCCCCTCAAAATGACGCTATAGAGCACTGCACATCAGAACAACTAGACACAAGGACAGTTTTTTCCCCCTGTGCTATCACTTTGTTAAACAACTACCGTATTTTTTGGACTATAAGATGCACCTTTTCCCCACAAAAAAGAATGTGAAAATCTGGGGTGCGTCTTATACACCAAATGTAGCCCCGCCTGCCCACCGGCTCCCACCCTTCTGCCTCTACGCGTCCTCTCAAACGGAGCTTTGGGAGGCTCGCCTCTCAAACGGCCTCCAAAAGCTCCGGTAGGCAGAGGTAGAATTTTTTTTTTTATTACTTTTCTCCCCCCAAAATAAGGTCTGTCTTATACTCCGGAGCGTCTTATACTCTGAAAAATACGGTAATTCCCATAACACTAGCAGAGGTGGTATTCAGCCGGTTCGGGCAAATTGGTAGCGGAGATTGCGGGTGAGCCCTATGCCGTCCTATTTAGGCACATTTTTGGGGCCGGGCGCATGTGCGGAAGGGGTACACATGCGTGCGAAGCGAACCGCTGGTAACAAAAAGTGAAACCCATCGCTGAACACTAGGGAAGGGTTATTCTCAATAGGGAAGATGAGAATAATGATGGTAATAGTACTTTTTCAAACAGTTTGAAGAGAACAGGATACTATCTTCAAAATGTCCACCTTACCTTTGGTGTCGTCTCCCCCATGGGATCATCAGAGGCCCTGCAATGAAAGACAGCTGTTGTCACCAAAAAGAAGGTTTGGGGATGAAGATAAGACAGAGATCTTAGCCATTGGGTGATGTTACAGAATAACGGAAGGGTCCTTGGAGGTCTTCTAGTTCAACCCCATGCTCGAGTAAGAGACCCTATACCATTCCAGACAAATGGCTGAATGTTGAACGTTGACAAATGTTTTTTTTTTATTTTATTTTATTTTTTTTTATTTTTTTTTAGACAAATGTTGAAGATCAGATGTGCATCAGAGATTAACAGAGTTGGAAGGGACCTTGTAGGTCGTTTAGTCCACCACCATCCCACCCAAGCAGGAGACCCTACACCATTTTTGACAAACGGCAGTCCAGTCTCTTCTTGAAAGCTTCCAATGATGAAGCTCCCACAACTTCTGAAGGCAACTTCTGTTCCATGGGTGGATTGCTCTCACTGTCAGAAAAATTCTCCTTATTTCTAGGTTGAATCTCTCCTTCATCAGTTTCCATTCATTATTCCTTGTCTGGCCTTCAGGTGCTTTGGAAAATAGCTTGACCCCCTCCTCTCTGTGGCAGCCCCTCAAATATTCCAACACTGCTATCATGTCTCCCCTGGTCCTTCTCTTCACTAGACTAGCCATGCCCAGTTCCTGCAACCGTTCTTCATATCACATCAAGAACATCAAAAGATAAAGGATCACATCTAGTTTAGCCTTCTGTGCCTCAGACAGATCCACCAGATTTATTTAAGAACTTCGCAGATATGGTCAGGAAGGAATCACCTTATTTATCTGGTTGTCCCTTTTGCAGATGTATCCATTACCCCCAAATGTAGACACACTAGAATAGATTAGAGTAGAGTAGAGTAGAGTAGAGTAGAGTAGAGTAGAGTAGAGTAGAATAGAACAGAACAGAACAGAACAGAACAGAACAGAACAGAACAGAACAGAATAGAATTCTTTATTGGCCAAGTGTGATTGGACACACAAGGAATTGTCTTGGTGCATACTCTCTCGGTGTACATAAAAGACAAGATACATTCGTCAAGAATCATAAGGTACAACACTTAATGATAGTCATAGGGAAACAGTCAATATAAATCTTAAGGATACCAGCCACAAGGTTACAGTCATAAGTGCGAGGAGATGGGTGATAGGGACGAAGAGAAGATTAATAGTAGTGCAGCCTTAGTGAATAGTTTGACAGTGTTGCGGGAATTATTTGTTTAGCAGAGTGATGGCGTTTGGGAAAAAACTGTCCTTGTGTCTAGTTGTTCTGATGTGCAGTGCTCTATAGCGTCGTTTTGACGGTAGGAGTTGAATATATATTTATGTAAGGTTATTCCTTGCAGAAGGGGAATTACTTTCCTTCTGGAGGATTGAAAGCTGCCCTATTTAACACTGGAACAATATTTTAATATTGGGTTCACAGAGATCGTAACTGGTGCTCTCTGAGCTTGGTGATTTGAACTGATCAATTTCTATTCATAAGAAGAGGGGGGAGGGAAAGTGAGAGGCATCTCCCCATACTTGGTTTGGGGGAGACCTGGTACTACGATTATTTTATTCTCTTTCCTGTTTTTCCAATCTTATGTTCTCTTACTCTCATCAGGCAATCTCAGCCATCTGATATCACAGAAGGTAAGAAATACAAAGCACAATTTTCTAGATTTTCTAGACTATTTCCAGTAGATGGGCCATTTATTATTATTATTATTATTATTATTATTATTATTATTATTATTATTATTATTATCTCTTTTATTCATTAAATATGAAACTCAGTCAACTAAACATTCAGAAATGCATCACAAATACCATTGACTGGTGCTAATGGTTGATACGGGTTGCTGCCAGCGTCCTAGGTATCAACCAAGTACCTTCTTAAGATGTACGATGTTCCAAGTAGCTCATTTTTTTGCAGTTCCATTGGTGTTATTGCAGGAAGCTGCAATTTGTTGATGTATCCTATAAGATTCTTGGACATGGTACCAAGTGCCCCAATGACAATGGGTATCACTGTGATATGTTTCATCCATAATCGCGTAGTTTCGATGGCCAGGTCACGATATTTTGTGATTTTTTTCTTTTTATTATTATTATTATTTATTATTACTATTATTTCCAATTTCCACCATTATGGTGAACCTGAAAACTAGTTTGACTAAGCACGCTGTAGAAATTCAAGCGATGCTTTAAAAACAGATCACGAAGCCCTTTCAAAGCTTGAATATTGACAGCACGGTTTCCTCCCTTTTGAAGCAGGAGATCCATGTAAGTGTTAGTGTAAGTCCTGAAATATTCATGGGATGTTTAAAAAGATCAAAAAAAGGCCCAATTCCTTTTCCTGGACAAGCCGTAGCACTTAATTTACGACTGTAAGCCTCCCAGGGTTACCTTGGGGTAAGATGGACGACCAATACAGCTAGACAGACAGACAGACAGACAGATAGATAGACAGACAACCAGATAGATAGATAGATAGATAGATAGATAGATAGATAGATAGATAGATAGATAGATAGATAGATAGATAGATATGGATGGATAGGTAGGTAGAAAGGTAGAGATAGATAGATAGATAGATAGATAGATAGATAGATAGATAGATAGATAGTAGGTAGGTAGGTAGATAGATAGATAGATAGTAGGTAGGTAGGTAGATGATAGGCAGGCAGGCAGGCAGGCAGATAGATGATAGGTAGATGATATAGATAGATAGATAGATAGATAGATAGATAGATAGATAGATAGATAATAGAATAGAGATAGATAGATAAATAGACAGATAGATATAGACAGACAGACAGACAGACAATTTGGAATCCTTAATCCTTTGGCCCAAGATTGGCCTTCCTTAGTTATCAGGAAGTTGTTACTCCAGTGTTTCTCAATCTTGGGAACTTGAAGATGTGTGGCTTTCAACTCCCAGGACTCCCTAGTTAGCTGTGCTGGCTGGAGGAATTCTGGGTGTTGAAATCCACACATCTTCAGGTTCCCAAGATTGAGAAACACTGGTCTACTCTATTATGGGAGTTTAGCGTTCTTAGGAAAGAGCCCAGAGTGCTCTGTCCAACCGACTGTGCTTATAACAAGCCTCTCCTGAAAAGGAACTGTCTGGAAATATACCAACCCTGCCGAATTGACCATCGTCTCTCCAATCTGAGAGCTGGTGATCCACTTGGTCTCATCCACAGTGGCCCGGCGTGAGGTAGCCTTCCCACGTCCTTGATGGTCATGATGAGATGACGGGAGGACTTCAGGAGGTTCACGGCCTCGTCGTGGGAAATGCTGAGGAAGCTTCGTCCATTCACCTCCAGAATCTGGTCTCCAACCTGTACGGGAAAGGTGGAAAGACGTTCCCGTTGGAAGTCCCAAAAGTTTCTTTTTAAACGTTGAAACTTCTTGGATGAGAAGCGAAACTTTTTCAAGGGGGAAGAAACCAGGGGTGGGCTTCAAAATTTTAGCAAGGGGTTCTCTGTCTGGTTGCTGGATGGGCATGGCCTAGTTGGCCTCCTGCACCATAGGGAGGGGGGCTTTTTGTACTCCCCGGGCTCTGGAGGCTTTTCTTGAGCCTCCGGGAAGGCAAAAACAGCCTCCCCAGGCTCCAGAGGCTCTCTGGAGGCCAGAAATTGACCCATTTCCTGAACTTCTGGTAGGCCTGTTTTCCCCCCTCTCTGACATCCGTGCGTGCCCTGCACTTACCTGCATCCAAAATGGGCCCTGTGAGGCCTCCCGGGAGGGGTGGGGTGGGCAGGGCCAGCCAGGAGTGGGATTTGGGGGCTCTCCAAACTGCCCAGAATCTTAGCTAGAGGGTCTCCCGAACCCCAGCAAACCCACAGCAGCCCACCCTTGGAAAAAAACCCAAAAAACTCCAGACCATGACTTGACTGATTGAAAATTTAGATAGACGTTCCTCCCATGGGAAGGTGGAAACCTTGGAAAATGAGCCACCCAAAATTATTTTCATGGGTTCCTCAAGACCAAGGATCAGCAACCCGCAGCTCTGGAGCCGCATGTGGCTCTTTCATCCCTGTGCTGCGGCTCCCTGTTGCTGGTCGGCTCCACAATTGATAGGGCTTTCGGTTAGGACAGGTAGAGGAAAAAGGATTCCGCACTAAGAGGAGACTATGACGGGGGAACCGGACTTCCGGTCAGCTCCAGAATTGAACGGGGGCTTCCGGTTAGAACCTTTGGGGCTCTTTGAGTGTTTTAAGATTGCCGATCCTTGCTCAAGACGGTAATGTCAACAGCAGCTCTTTGCCCCTTCTAGCTATATTGGCCATCATATTGACCATGATCCATGGTTAGGAGCTACCTACATGGAGGTATTATGGGTAGACAGTCTTCAAGCAGACACAGTGACTGATGGGGTCTTTGGTGCTCACTGAGCTTGCTTGTTTTCTTGTAGACGTTTCATTACCCAAAGTAGCTAACATCATCAGTGCTAGAAGGGAGTGAATAAGAGGAATAACCGCAAACCCTACTCCCTTTTAGCACTGATGATGTTACTTGGCTGGGTCATGAAACATCTGCAAGAAAACCACCAAGTTCAGAGGCACCAAGCACCCCACAGTCCTCCTCCTTCTGGTCTTCCTCACCGTCGTCCTCTTTCTCCTCTCCACAAACCCCCACACCCTTCTAACACTGATGATGTTGCTTAGTTGGGTCATGAAACATCTGCAAGAAAACAATCAAGCTCAGAGAGCACAAGAACCCCACAGTTGTTGTTGTTCATCGTCCTCCTCCTCTCCTCCCTCCACTCCACAAACTTCTTCCACTGTGTTACTTAGTTGGGTCATTCTCTTCTCTCTCTTGTCTTCTTCTTCTTCTTCTTTCTTCTTCTTCTTCTTCTTCTTCTTCTTTCCTTCTTCTTCTTCTTCTTCTTCTTCTTCTTCTTCTTCTTCTTCTTCTCTCCTCCTCCTCCTCCTCCCTCCACTCCACAAACCACACTCCCTTCTAACACTGATGATATTACTTTGTTGGGTCATGAAACGTCTGCAACTCTGAGCTACAAATATTCTCCTTTTTTCCCACCATGATTGATTTAAACCCCACCCTTCAAATTGCAAACCAACAAAACGCTCTCAATTCACACAACACACTACTAAACGATGCACTTTTTTTTTTTAAAAGAAGATTTCAATAAGGTTAAAACTAACCAAGCTTGACCTTTGGTTGAAACCCGGTCTCTGTAATTGACCTGGTTAAAAAAAGTAATTTTCTCTCTGGTCTAATAGCTGCGGGGCCAGCTAATTAACAGCGACGGAAAATATTGATCAAAACTCAGACGCCAGTCTCTCTTCTTTCTCTTTGCTGGTTTGAAATCAAGTCCCGCTCACCCATCGACAAGGCCAGTGGTTGGAAATAGCCCTCAGGGCTTCTTCTTCTCATCAACTGGCAATTTTTCCCCCTCCCTAGAGCTGCCTGCCATCTCTAAAACAAGGCGAACTTGGCAAGAACAGAGCTGGGAGGGAAGAGAAACCCATTAAAGAAATTTTATTGCCATCGTGACTCTCTTTACCCTCTACGGAGCGTTATATTTTCGCGCACAGGTGGCTTCTAAGGGCGGAAAGGCAGACGCCTGAAATGGAACGGCGCGGTCTTAAATTTGCACTTTCATAACTTCTGCACCGTTCTCCCTTGGTAATGAGGAGTGTATGTGTGTCGGTGTCCGCCGTGCAGACGAGAAAGAGAAGGAACGAGGGAGTTGTGGGGAAGGCTCCGTGTCATGCCCCTGTCGGAGTCTGAATCCGAAGGGGAAGAGGAACGACTGACAGAGAGCGAGAGAGTGGATCCATTGGCTGTGGAAGAAACTGGGGAAGTGCCGAAGAGGTTGTAGAAAAAATGCTTTTAAAAGCCTCTGACGATCCCAGCTGAGCCGTGCGATCATCAGAGACTTTTTTTTTTTTTTTACTTTTAAAAGCATTTTTTCGGCCGAAGAAGTTGTAGAAAAAATTAAAAAAAAAAGCCTCTGAGGAGCGCGTCCCCCGGGGGGCAGGGGGGGGGGGGGAGGGGGCAGGGATTTTTGCTACCAGTTCTCCAAACCACCCACTGCCATCGCTACCGGATTGGGCGATCCGGTCCGAACCAGGAGTATTTCACCCCTGGACTGAAGTATTGTCAGCCAAAGACTATTACAGGTTGATGGAAGTGCTCTCTCCAAGCCGGAGAGTTGAAAGGGACACTCGGGGGCAGAGTTGGTGATAATAAAGGGACTCATATCGGTTCTCTGGCTCTGTTGCCTTTGTGTCACACTCTGGGTCATCACAGCTTCAGAGATGGTGGTCAAACCGACACCAGAGTGCGGTGCGGTGCGGTGCTCGCCTCCAGTGTGACAGCCAGCGCATTAAAAGCTAGGTCGCGATGAATTATTCATTGGCCAATTCCGGCTGCAAGATATATGTCCCTGCCCTATGATGGGGGAAGATATTTACTTCCAACCAGAGAAATAGAGAAGAGAAACCTTTTGCCACCAGCCCCGGCGTATTCTCCCCGTGATCAGATGACAAGCAATCGATCAAGTCTCGCCTGGGGAAATTTGCGGAATTTTGCAAAGAGGGAAGTTCCTTCCTGCTCCTACCACAGACAGCCTGAAAGTCGAAGCAAGCAGCTACGTGGTCACTCGATTCTCAACAAATGAGGAGGAGATGCGACGTCTTGAATTGTCTCCCCTGTAACAAAAGTAGAAGCTCGAGTTCGCCAGGTTTCCTATCAAATCTGGGAGCTCCCAAGAGGAAGAATAGAATAGATAGAGTAGAGTAGAGTAGAGTAGAGTAGAAGTAGAGTGGAGTGGAGTGGAATGGAGTGGAGTGGAGTGGAATGGAGTGGAGTGGAGTGGAGTGGAGTGGAGTGAGTGAGAGTGGAGTGGAATGGATGGAATGGAATGGAATGGAATGGAATGGAATAGAATAGAATAGAATAGATAGAATAGAATAGAATAGAATAGAATAGAATAGAATAGAATAGAATAGAATAGAAAACAGTGTTAGAAGGGACCTTGGAGGTCTTCTAGTCCAGCCCTCTGCTTAGGCAGGAAACCCTACACCACTTCAGACAAATGGTTATCCACGTCTTAAAACTTCCGGTGTTGGAGCATTCATAACTTCTGGAGGCAAATTGTTCCACCTGATTAATTGTTCTAACTGTCAGGAAATTTCTCCTTAGTTCTAGGTTGCTTCTCTCCTTGATGAGTTTCCACCCATTGCTTCTTGTTCTGCCCTCAGGTGCTTTGGAAAATAGCTTGACTGCCTCTTCTTTGTGGCAACCCCTGAGATATTGGAAGACTGCTATCATGTCTCCCCTAGTCCTTCTTTTCATTAAACTAGACACACCCAGTTCCTGCAACCGTTCTTCATAGGTTTTAGCCTCCAGCCTCCTAATCATCTTTGTGGCTCTTCTCTGCACTCTTTCCAGAGTTTCAACATCTTTTTTACATTGTGGTGACCAAAACTGGATGCAGGACTCCAGGACAAAGCCTGACCCCTCCTTGAATGCCATTGAGCCTTATCTAGTCTTTTCCAGCAAATCTGTCAGTCTGGAAAGATTCCTGTATTATAGGCAGAGAACAATAAAGTAGATAGTTTGAAGTGTAGGCATGCAAGTCTAGTTATTCATGCCTGACAGGTTGCAGGTAGAAGTATGACACAGAAATCTAGGCATTACTCTTGGGAGAATTATTATCTTCTACTTGTAAGGGGACAAAGGAACAGATGGGATGATAGCCATCCGCTGAAGACCTGAAGCCATTTATTTGTAGGAAATAATGTTCTTTATTATATACCCAAAGTTATCATTTCACATCTCTTTCCTGAGCCTAATGTTCTGTCGCCCGCTTGAAACCATTTGGCATTTTACAAAAAACAAGCAATTTTCTGATCCAGGAGAGAAAGGAGAAATTTCCTTTTGGGCAGCTGACGAGGGGAGGAGGGGGATGTCAGTGGGAGGCTAATGAGCAAATGAACGGAAAATCGCCGTTGGGGGAAATGGAGAATTGCCATCTCTGCATTTTGTCACCTTCTGAGCCATTTGGAATGACAAAATATGAAGATTGGTTGTGAATATTTCTGAGTTGCAGGAGGTTGACCTTGAAACAGGGGAAAGGAAAAATAGGATGAGTGAGACCTCTGTCCTCGTTCAAGATCTAAAATGGACACCCAGCATCAAAAACATCATCAAAAAAGCACAACAAAGAATGTTCTTTCTGCGCCAACTCAGAAAGCTCAAACTGCCCAAGGAGCTGCTGATCCAGTTCTACAGAGGAACTATTGAGTCTGTCATCTGCACCTCCATAACTGTCTGGTTTGGCTCAGCAACCCAACAAGACAGACACAGACTTCAGAGGAGAATTAGAACTGCAGAAAAAACAATCACAACCAGCCTGCCTTCCATGGAGGACCTGTATACTGCATGAATCAAAAAGAGGGCTGTGAAAATATTTACAGACCCCTCGCATCCTGGACATAAACTGTTTCAACTCCTATCCTCAAAACGAGGCTATAGAGCACTGCACACCAGAACAACTAGACACAAGAACAGTTTTTCCCCAAACGCCATCACTCTGCTTAACAAATAATTCCTTCAACACTGTCAAACTATTCATTAAGTCTGCATTACTATTAATCTTCTCATCGTTCCTAATTAGTCTGATAGTTACTGATAGTCTCACCAGGAGCACCATCCCTGCTAATCCGGTTAAAGGGTCTTGCAGAAGAACAAAAACGATGAAACATATCCAATTAGGACCGTCCTGAATGGCTTTAGACGTTTCTTTCTTCCATGAAAAAAAAGTTTTTGATATTCTACCTTATTCACACAGTGTCTGAGCATTTCTTTTGATTATTCAGACGCTTTTGTTGTGCTTACTTGCTATAAGAGGTGAAGTTGAGAAAAGTTGCTTCTACTTTTGGTCAAGTTCTACTTACAAGTATTAAATCAGAAGAGAGGTTTCGAGGGTTGTGTTTTTTTTTTTTTACTGGATTTACAAAAAGATCTTAAGATGTTAAGGCTTTGAAGGATTTACTAAAATGAGACAAAGAGAAGGCGAAAAGAAATCAAGTTCCAGGACATTATTTCCTGGGATTAAAAAATCTAAAATTGTTAAAGGTGCAGGGAAGGAATATAAAGTTGGTTTATTTGATCAAGGTTGAAATAGTTACATAGTTGTTTCTGGTAGCTCTTAATGGATTTTTGCTGATTAGGAATGAACGACAAAGCTTTAAGATTTTGTTAATAATTAAGAGATGAGTTGTAGGAAAAATAGTCCATTTGTTGTTTCTTAAGAGATGGGTATAATTTTTACTAAAATTGTTTGTTCTTGTCCTGATGAGGGGAGGAAGATATTTCTTCATTTTTTCTTTTCTCCTTTTTCCTTTTTTTCCTGCACTTTCTATTCTATTTTATTAGTTTTCACTTTTTTAATTATAATCTTAATAAAATTACTTTTTTTTTTAAAAAAAGATCAAGGTGAAGGAAGTGTCACCTGATAGATCTCAGAAATTATATCTATGCATCTTCATTTCTGCAAAACGGGGGCCCTCCCGGACTCACCCCAGAATCTCAGCCGAACTTACTTTCAAGCCAGTGTTTTCTGCTTCCGAATCCTTGTCCACCCCCGTGATGTAAATCCCGAGGGCGTATTCAGATCCCCCTCGAATCATGAGACCCAGAGATCTCCCTTCATCCAACACAAGGTTCACCTGCACCAAGAAACAAAATAAAAAAAGAATAATGATAATAATTAACCACTGAATTGTGCAGGTAAGGAGACTATTTCCACATAGATGTGACTTTCACTGCTTTTCAGAGCTTGCCTTGTCCATGGCATTATACTGGTAGTCCTTGACTTATGACCACAGTGGAGCCCAAAATTTACATTGCTAAAAAAGAGAGTTGTTAAGTGAATCTTGCCCCATTTTAAGACCTTTTTCAGCACAATTGTTAAATGAATCACTGAAGTGGTTAAGTTAGTTGTCAGGGTTCTGAGCGATGCCCTAATTAAATCATGAGCCTCGAGCCAAGCTTCAAAAGAAATCCAGTTATTTATTAGGAGCTTCATGTTGGCACGTTCCCAAGTGAAGCCAGCTCTGACCGAGGCTTAACCCTGTTTCTTCCGTTCCCCCCAGGATGTGTCATCAGTCACATTCGCCAATGGAGCAATTTCATGGGTTGTAGAGTTGTAGAGATCACTCTCCTTCAGCCGCTGTGGGTAACCCTGAAGACAGCCTTGAGGGAGATATATCTGGAATGTGCTTTTGTTTTTTGGCTGCTGTGGTGGTTCGCTGTTTTCCCATCCCCCTTGCCTATGGCAATTCAAGAGGGCCTCCGGAGCCTGGGGAGGCCGTTTTCATCCTCTCACGAGGAAAGCCTCCAGAGCCTGGGAAGGGCAAAAACAACCCACCCACCCCCGCTGTGGTGCAGGAGGCCGACTAGGCCACGCCCACCCAGCAACCAGGCAGAGAACCCCTTGCTAAAATTTTTGAAGCCCACCCCTGAACAGCCCCCAAATTCCACTCTACAGGTGAGAGAGACCCAATCAGGTTGGTATGGCAAATGTTTTAATTGCTTTGATTCTGCAGCCAGGCTCATATTGCTAAAGCCCCCCCAAGAAAAAAAAAGCAGATATCATTTTGATTAAAATTCAGGCTAAGTACAGCTTCAGCAGACATAGGTAGAAGCAGCCCACAACTCCCCTCTCACTTTTGAAATATTATAGTAGAGGCCTTATTGAGCAAACACCGCTTCGGGCTCTAAAATGAGATACTGCAAAGAATCAGATAATTTAAAGGGAATGAGTTCTTTTTCCCTGTTCTTTAGTCTGGGGAGCAATTAACCAAGCCGGGGAGAGAGAGAGAGAGAGAAAGAGAAAGAGAAGGAAAAAAAAATAGATTTGCAGGGAGCAGGCATCCTTCATTGCAAATCAAGAAATAGAAAAGAGCGTTAATTCCATATTAATTAGGGAGATTAACAACCGGCGAATATTCTAAAGAAGCTCGAGACTTTGATAAGTTTAATAAGATCTGGAACGCTGGGACTGGTTTCATTGTTTTGAATAAAACCCCCACCAACCGTTTGCATTATTAATGGGATGAAACAGTGATTTTTAGGGAAAGAGATACATTTTATTGGGTGGTAATTATGGGGATTAAAGTTGGAAGAGTAGGCTGCATACGTAACTATCATAATAGTAAATTTTAATGTAAATTTTAATTTGTTCTTAACCTGGGGTTTTAAATTTGTCTTGGGCCGAAGAGGTTATAGAAAAAATGTTTTTAAAAGCCTCTGATGATCCCAGCTGAGCCGCGCAATCATCAGAGGCTTTTTTTTTTTTTACTTTTAAAAGCATTTTTTTGGCCAAAGAGGTTGTAGAAAAAATGCTTTTAATTTTTTTTTTAAAAAGCCTCTGATGATTGCGTGGCTCAGCTGGGCATGGGGGTGGGGGCAGGGATTTTTGCTACCAGTTCTCCAAACCACCCACTGCCATCGCTACCAGATTGGGCGATCCGGTCCGAACCAGGAGTATTTCACCCCTGGACTGAAGTACTGTCAGCCAAAGACTATTACAGGTTGGTGGAAGTGCTCTCTCCAAGCTGGAGAGTTGAAAGGGACATTGGGGGCAGAGTTGGTGATAATAAAGGGACTCATATCGGTTCTCTGGCTCTGTTGCCTTTGTGTCACAAGGATTTTTGCTACGGGTTCTCCGAACCACCCGCCTCCATTGCTACCGGATTGGGTGATCCGGTCCGAACCGGGAGCATTTCACCCCTGCTCCATACAATCCCCCCCTCCCTTTTTCCCACAGTAGAATTTGTGGCAGGCCTGAAGGCTCAAAAGCAAAAGATGGCTTCCAGGTCTGACAGATAGAGCATCTTAGTCCATCAAGCCAGCTGTTGGTAAGGAGGGTGCAGCTGAATTTGGGGCTTTAAAAGACAGCAGCAGTCAGATAAATTGGCTGGATGACATCTCAAGAGGCCAAGGGCAAGCTTCAGAGGCACAACCTTGTCTCCCCGATCACTGAAATATGTAGCGGTGGCCTGCCAGATACGACAGAGAAAAGGAACGGGTTCTGGAAGTTGACCAGATGAATAGATTCCAAAGATATCCGGCTTCCATCCGAGCCTGTGGGCTGATTTGCCCTTTTGGCACAGCGAGCGTTTCCATTAACACTCCCCCTTGAACGATTTAGCGCTCCTGATGAAGCGAACCTGAGAAAAATAGACAGAACAGTTCTTCACGTTGGAAGGACAGAATAATTGGAGGTTACCGGTTACTCTGACCTTCCGCTGTTCAGCCGAGGCAATCAGCGCTAAATGCATGGAGATAGACTCCTCTGTGTACAGATACACTAAGCACATTGAGATAGATGTAGCACGTGTTGTGAAATATCCTGTGGCCAGATGGCTTATGGAGGCTTCTTTGTTTCTTTTCCATTTGCCTTGGAAATCAGAATACAGAATAACAGGGTTGGGAGAAACCTTGGAGGTCTTCTAGTCCAAACCCCTTGGTCAAGCAGAAGACCCTACACCATTCCAGGAAAATGGTTGTCCAACCTTCAGGTTTCTAGGTTCTATCATATCTCAAGACTTAAAACGGACCCCTAACATCAAAAACGTCATCAGAAAAAGCGCAACAAAGAATGTTCTTTCTGTGCCAACTCAGGAAGCTCAAACGGCCCAAGGAGCTGCTGATCCAGTTCTACAGAGGAACTATTGAGTCTGTCATCTGCACCTCCATAACTGTCTGCTTTGGCTCAGCAACCCAACAAGACAGACACTACTCCAGGGGAAGGATACTTCAAAATACCCATTCCCACCCCACTCCTGGGGGAAGGATACTGCAAAATCTCCATTCCCACCCCACTCTGGGACCAGCCAGAGGTGGTATTTGCCGGTTCTCCAAACTGCTCAAAATTTCCACTACCGGTTCTCCAGAATTTGTCAGAACCTGCTGGATTTCTCCCCTGCTCCAAGATCCTTTCTAACCCTATTATTCTATCTCTGGAAGCTTTTAAGAACAGACCAAAAAGTCACTTCTTACTGATATTGGTTTTCCTTTAAGGTTGAATGAACTGATTCTTGTGGTCTTTTTCCGTTTTTACCATTCAGTATCTCCTCTTTGAAAATTCACCTGAAAATCCTTTCTTCTCCCCAAGGTGCTCTAGCTTGATCAAAGGAAAAAGAAAGGGAAAATGATGGGGACAGAGAAAATTTGGGGGATCTGACAAGCTGTTGTCCAAACCCTTTTGAGAGGGCGGGGAGGAGACAGATTTGTACTGGAGTCCCACGACGAAAGAAAAGTCAGAACTGCTTAGTTTAGAGACCAAGGATAGAATAGAATAGAATAGAATAGAATAGAATAGAATAGAATAGAATAGAATAGAATAGAATAGAATAGAATAGAATAGAATAGAATAGAATTCTTTATTGGCCAAGTGTGATTGGACATACAAGGAATTTGTCTTTGGTGCATATGCTCTCAGTGTACATAAAAAGAGAAGAGACGTTCGTCAAGAATCATAAGGTACAACACTTAATGATAGTCATAGGGAACAAATAAGCAATCAAATCATACTAGGAAACAATTAATATAAATCTTAAGGATACCAGCAACAAGGTTACAGTCATGCAGATGACATGTAGAAACCAAAATCAGGAGCCAGGGATAATTTTAGGCTTGGCACGAGGATCAGAGAAAAACCAGGAAAAAGAGGAGACAATAATAACTACGGGGAAGACGATCAGTGGAGAGTGTCCTTCCCTTGAAGGAACAACTGCGAAAAGGACATCAATTCTTGCCTTTATTTGTTTGTTTGCAAATATGTTCCAGTTGTCTTGCTGAGTCATGCTCCTGCTGATGCTGTCAAATCTCTCTCTCTCCTCTCTTTCTCTCTGTCCCTCTCTCTCTTTCTGTCCCCCTCTCCCTCCCTCCTTCTCTCTCTTGTTCTCTTTCTGTCCCCCCTTCTCTTTCTCCCTCCCTCTTTCTTTGTTTCTCTCTTTCCCTCTCTCTCTCTCTCCCCCTCTCCCTCTTGCTCTCTCTCTCCCTCTCCCTCTCTCGTTCTCTTCCTGTCCCTCCTTCTATCTTCTCTCTCGCTCTCTTTCTGCCCCCTCTCTCTTTCTTTCTCTCCCTCTCTCTCTCCCTCTCTCCCACTTTCTCTGTCTCTCCCTCTCGCTCTCTCGCTCTTTCTGTCCCTCTCTCTCCCTTTCTGTCCCCCTCTCTCCCTCTCTTTCTGTTCCTCCCTCCCTCTCTTTCTTTCTCTCCCTCCCTCTCTTTCTTTCTCTCCCTCTCTCCCTCTCCCTCCCTCTTTCTGTCCCTCTCTGTCCTTCTCTGTCCCCCCTTCCTCCCTCTCTTTCTTTCTCTCCCTCTCTCTCCCTCTCTTTTTGTCCCTCTCCCTCTCCTTCTCTGTCCCCCCTCTCTTGCTCTCTTTCTGTCCCTTTCTCTCTCCCTCCCTCTCTCCCTTCCTCTCTCTCCCTCTCCCTCTTTCCCTCTCTCTCTCACAAACAGACACAGAAAGAGCATAATCTTTGGTTTGCAACGCGACAAACACAAGCTTTTCTTGCCGTTAAATGTTCTTGCTGAGTCTCGGCAATAAAGGAAAGGCTGGGGGAGAGAGAAAGGCAACTTTCCCCATTTCTAATGGCTTTTTCCTCTCCCCTTCCTGCTCCGAAGGCTGGTGGAACGTATACATTTAGTTTTGCATAATTATGCAAATGGCCTTTATTGGAGGCTCACAAATAGAGTTGGGGTAGGTTTGTTTTTTTTTTGCTGTTTGCCTCTTTTCCCCAGTGATATTACACTGCTCTGCTTTTGTGGGTAAATGCGAGCTAAATTCATTATCGAGTTGATTTGAGAGGAACCTGTTTCAAACTGAACTCTAACCCAGCCCTAATCAATGGGGGTTCACCCCTCGGGAGGGGGGTACAGCCTGCCCCTCTCTTTAAACAGATCCCTGAAATGAGCTTTCAGTTCAGATTTGTTTCTACAGTTACTAAGGCTAAGAACGGTTGCAGGAACTGGGTATATTTAGTTTAATGAAAAGAAGGACTAGGGAAGACATGATAGCAGCCTTCCAATATCTCAGGGGCTGCCACAAAGAAGAGAGAGTCAACTTATTCTCCAAAGCACCAGAAGGCAGGATGAGAAGCAATGGGTGGAAACTCATCAAGGAGAGAAGCAACTTAGAACTTTCCTGACAGTGAGAACAATTAATCAGTGGAATGGCTTGCCTCCAGAAGTTGTAAACACTGGAAGTTTTTAAGAAGAGATAGGACAGCCTTTTATCTGAAATGGTAGATGGTTTCCTGCCTGAGCAGGGCATTGGACTAGAAGACCTCCAAGATCCCTTCCAACTCTATTATTCTATTCTATTCTATTCTATTCTATTCTATTCTATTCTATTCTATCTATTCTATTCTATTCTATTCTATTCTATTCTACTCTACTCTACTCTACTCTACATTCCATTCCATTCCATTCCATTCTTCTCTATTCTATTCTATTCTATTCTATTCTATTCTATTCTATTCTATTCTATTCTACTCTACTCTACTCTACATTCCATTCCATTCCATTCTTCTCTATTCTATTCTATTCTATTCTACTCTACTCTACTCTACTCTACTCTACTCTACTCTACTCTACTCTACATTCCATTCCATTCTTCTTCTCTATTCTATTCTACTCTACTCTACTCTACTCTACTCTACTCTACTCTACTCTACTCTACTCTACTCTACTACATTCCATTCCATTCCATTTCATTCCATTCCATTCCATTCCATTCCATTCTTCTCTATTCTATTCTATTCTATTCTATTCTATTCTATTCTATTCTATTTATTCTATTCTATTCTACTCTACATTCCATTCCTATTCTATTCTATTCTATTCTATTCTATTCTATTCTATTCTATTCTACTCTACTCTACATTCCATTCCATTCCATTCTTCTCTATTCTATTCTATTCTATTCTACTCTACTCTACTCTACTCTACTCTACATTCCATTCCATTCCATTCTTCTTCTCTATTCTATTCTACTCTACTCTACTCTACTCTACTCTACTCTACTCTACTCTACTCTACATTCCATTCCATTCCATTCCATTCCATTCCATTCCATTCTTCTCTATTCTATTCTATTCTATTCTATTCTATTCTATTCTATTCTATTCTATTCTATTCTATTCTACTCTACTCTACATTCCATTCCATTCCATTCCATTCTTCTCTATCTATTCTATTCTATTCTATTCTATTCTATTCTATTCTACTCTACTCTACTCTACATTCCATTCCATTCCATTCCATTCTTCTCTATTCTATTCTATTCTATTCTATTCTATTCTATTCTATTCTATTCTATTCTATTCTAGACAGGATAGTAGTCTTCCAATATTTGAGGGGCTGCCATAAAGAAAGAGAGGGGTCAGCCTATTCTCCAAAGCACCAGAAGGCAGGACAAGAAGCAACGGATGGAAACTAATCAAGGAGAGAAGCAACTTAGAACTTTCCTGACAGTGAGAACAATTAACCAGTTAACTTGCCTTCAGAAGCTGTTGGGTGCTCCATCACTGGAGATTTTCAAGAGATTTGGACAACCATTTGCTTGAAATAGTATAGGGTCTCCTGCTTGAGCAGGGGGTTGGACTAGTAGACCTCCAAGGTCCCTTCCAACTCTGTTATTTTGTTAACAATGATTAAAGACAGAAACTGACTTGGGCGGTTAGACACCTTAAGGACTTCTCGTCTATTTATAGCCTCATTTTCCTGGATTCCAACAAAAGCAAAAAAACACTGCTGTCTATCACCGATTTATAAATGTGCTTGAAAAATTTCAGCTTCCGTAAACATTTTACGACTGATCAGTCACGCTGCAGTTGGGAGCTCAGTCTCAGAGAGCCTGTTTGGCCAAAGCGGGGCTGGAAAATCCTATTGTCGTTCCAGTGGAACAGAGATGAGAAATACAGTGAAAAGAAGGAAGGAGTCTTTATGGGCCTTGACGAAACGTTAACTCAGAATAGACTGAATCCACCTTAAGCAAGCCCATTGATCAGTGCTTGTGGGAAATATGTGCGTAATAATCTTGGATCGTCTGAAACGGGAAAAAAAGGGAATTTTGATTTAAGGGTGAGCAAAAGCTCCCGTTGGAAATCTAAATTCTTTTCAAAGGGATTTGGATTCAGCATCCCGAACTTTAAGAAAAAATCCTCGTGTTTACTTATGGGTAAGACCTATAAAGTTTAAGCCACCTATCTCCAAAGGCAATTCATAGTTTGAGCAGTTCGGAGAACCGGTAGCGGAAATTTTGAGTAGTTCGGAGAACCGGCAAATACCGCCTCTGGCTGGCCCCAGAGTGGGGTGGGAATGGGGATTTTGCAGTATCCTTCCCCTGGAGTGGGGTGGGACTGGAGATTTTGCAGTTTCCTTCCCCTGTCACGCCCACCAAGCCACACCACGCCCACCAAGCCACACCCACAGAACCAGTAGTAAAAAAAAATTGGCTTTCACCACATTTCATAACATCATTAGCCTGGGTCTGATATTAGTTCATACTCCGATTTTTCTATAACCATTGAATCATAAACTAATCGAACCCGATGGATTTCCACAGCATACCAAGCCACGAAATGCTAACCAAGCTCAGCAGGTTGTCCAACTGCAATCTTTATCTTGGCAAATGATCTGGTGAAATAGGTGGATTGAACCCAGCCAGTGGAATGCACTAATATTAAATTAGATGTTCTTAAAAAAAAAAGACAAGATAGGACAGAAAACATGGGACAGAAACCATAGTCCAACGTGACTAACTGTTGTGACCCAGGCCCAAGTAAGTAGTAGGAAAATCAGTCAGCGGTGTTCCAATATCTCAGGGGCTGCCCCAAAGAAGAGGGAGTCAAGCTATTCTCCAAAGCACCTGAAGGCAGGACAAGAAGCAATGGGTGGAAACCCATCAAGGAGAGAAGCAACTTAGAACTAAGGAGAAATTTCCTGACAGTTAGAACAATTAACCAGTGGAACAACTTGCCTCCAGAAGTTGTGAATGTTCCAACACTAGAAGTTTTTAAGAAGAGATTGGACAACCCTGTGTTTGAAATGGTATAGGGTCTCCTCCTGTTCAGACAGGAGATTGGACTAGAAGACTTCAAAGATCCCTTCCAAATCTTTTATTCTGTAATTCCCAAGCTCTTTCCAAGCTTACCTAAAACAAGATGGGGTCTCCAACTTTCCTGAAGTTGAACTATATTGAACTCTTCCTTTCTCACTGTTGGCCAATCTGGTTGGAGTTGTAGGGTCTTGGGATCCAGCCAACCCCAGATCAATGAACATCCTCCTTCTGCACTAGGCCAAATATGTTCTAGGCAGAACATGGAGGTGGTCCAGAACGAAATTGATCCATATTTCCTTTGGACAAATGGAACATTCCATTTCCGATCCAAATCCATTTCAAGTGCCCAATGCAACTGGTGACCTCTGTATCAATGTGAGAAGATTCCAACCTCTTATTGTGGCCCACCAGCGGATTTGGCAGCAGATTCGGACAGTGAGGAGGTTGGGGAGGAACATGGGCCAGTCCTGGAGTCTGGGGAAGGCTCTGATGAAGGCTCTACGTCGGAGGCAGAGAGGGGGCCAGGGCCATCTGACAGTTATCAGCTGCCTTTGGAGTCAGACATCAGTGAGGCTGATGAACAGCTGGAGCCTGTTCCCAGTATGCGCATGCGCAGAGTTGCCAGACAAAGGAAACAGCTAAAGAACAAGGGTCAACTCAGGAGTAAGGCCACAGGTGGACGATGAATGGCCCCTTTCAGAGGGAATAAAAGAGGAGCGACAGGGGAGGGGAGTTTGCAGGAGACAATTACTTCATTCCTGCATTCTTGGTGTCTGAAAGATATCAGCCTGGCCACTCTCCAAGCCTGATAAAGGTCGGTAATTGTGAACTATCTTGAAAGGCTGTGGGAGAGGAAAGACTTTGCTGGAGGGGAATTCACTGTGAATTAAATAAAAGGGGTTTATCGGGACGAGGACTCGGCTTCGTGCTGCTGGGGAAGCCTACTTCCCCCCGCCCCAAATTTGAGGGTCCAACAGCCTCTTGTGCACAAAGGAGTCCATTTGCTGGAGGCCCCGATTAAACTAACGTTCTGAATCCGTTTGCAAGTAGGAACTCACACATCCCTAATCATCCCTGCACTAAAGACAAGAACGGCAGTAAGAAAATAGAGCTGCTAGTCCTCACCTTTTTCTCATCCCCTTCCTGCAGAAGTTGAAGGTGGCTCCTTTTCTCACTCTCTTTGCACAAAGAGCTGCTCTGATGCTGAATCAGGCCGACCGGGGGAGAGACCCTCCGGCCTTGAGGGTCCACCCAGGTGTAGATGTGGTTGGTTCTGTAGCCGCCGGGGATGCGACCCACCGAATGGACAGTCAGGTTCAGCTTCTTGGAGCCCTTGAGCGCCTGGGGGGAAGGGTGTCGAAGACAAAGTTTATATCAGAAGGTGAAGTTAAGCATGAGAAAAGAGGCCGTTTAATTAAAAACCAACAACATTCACAGCTCCAATATTTTCGCTGCCAGTGTTAAGGAAGTGTGAATCTCAAAAAACAAAAAAAAAAAAAACACCCCTCCACCCTGCCTTATTTGCAAGCCCTGGGCAATTTTGGTGGATACTGAAAAAATCTTCTGGAGCTGTTGAAAGAAGTCCTGTAATATCCTGTAAGGAGAGATTCAACCCTGGAAATAAGGAGACATTTTCTGACAGCGGGAACAATCAACCCACGGAAGAGAAGTTGCATTCAGAAGTTGTGGGAGCTTCATCCCTGGAAGCTTTCAAGAAGAAACTGGACTGCCATCTGTCAGAAATGGTGTAAGGTCTTCTCCTTGGGCGGGGGGTTGAACCAGATGACCTACAAGATCCCTTCCAACTCTGTTAATCTGTATCTCAGTTTACCGATATAAGAGTTGGGATAATTTAACCTGTGAGAGGGATCTTGGAGTCCTAGTGGACAATTGCTTAAATATGAGCCAGCCATGTGCAGCAGCTGCCAAAAAAGCCAACACAGTTCTAGGCTGCCTAAACAGAGGGATAGAATCAAGAGCACTTGAAGTGTTAATACCACTTTATAAGGCCTTGGTAAGGCCACACTTGGAATGCTGCATCCAGTTTTGATCACTGCGATGTAAAAAAGATGTGGAGACTCTAGAAAGAGTGCAGAGAAGAGCAACCAAGATGATTAGGGGACTGGAGGATAAAACATACGAAGAACGGTTGCTGGAACTGGGTATGTCTAGTTTAATGAAAATAATGCTTATTTGTACCCTATGACTATCATTAAGTGTTGTACCTTATGATTCTTGAAGAACGTATCTTTTCTTTTATGTACACTGAGAGCATATGCACCAAAGACAAATTCCTTGTGTGTCCAATCACATTTGGCCAGTAAAGATATCCTATCCTATCCTATCCTATCCTATCCTATCCTATCCTATCCTACCCTACCCTACCCTATCCTATCCCATCCCATCCCATCCCATTCCATTCCACTTTCCATTTTCCATTTCAAATTATTTTCCTCCTAAAAGAACTGCTCGACAAAACAGGTGGATTGCATGGCCTGGAATGTAAGCAAAAGACAGATAGCTTTCGAGTTACAGCAGTTCAAGTTACAACGGCATTGAAAAAAAGGGACTTAAGGTCATTTGTCACACTCACAACTGTTGCAGCATTGAACAAAATGTGAACAAAATCCAGGCGCTTGGCCAGAGACAAGCAAAGTCCACAAGGAAGCCAGATTTAACCTCACAACCGTGTTACTAACATAACAGCTGCAGTGATTCGCTTAACAACAGAGCCTTGATAGTACAGTGGCTTAGTGCACCCTGTTATTAACACAGCTGCCTGCAATTTCTGCTGGTTCGAATCTCTCCAAGGCTCAAGGTTGACTCAGCCTTCCATCCTTTCTAAGGTAGGTGAAATGAGGACCCAGTTGTGGGGGCAATAAGCTGACTTTGTATAAAATATACAAAAGAATGAAGGCTATTGCTTAACGCATTATAAGCCGCCCTGAGTCTCCGGAGAAGAGCGGCATATAAATCAAATTAAAAAAAAAAAAAAAACAACAATGGTGGCAAGAAAGGTGTTAAAACAGAGCAGAATTCTTACGTTCAAATACATCTCAGGAGCAAAAATCGCTTAACTGCTGTTTCAATTAGCAAACGGACATTTTGGGCTCATTTGTGGTCCTAAATAGAGGATTACCGGTTATCATTTATTATTGTCTCATTTGGTTGGGAATTGCTGGCTCTAAAAGCCACAAAATATTATCATTCTCAAATATGGCACAGTTAAAAAATAATAATAATAATCGTCCTCCGATTGACCAGAAAAATTCCTCCCTCTGCAGTACGGAGAGTGCCAGGCTGTTCTTGAACTACAAACTGCACCGCCAGCAAAAAACGCAGCCAAAGTTTTGTCCTTAAGAACAGTAAAATGGCAATTAGAGATAAATATCTAAATTAGAGGAAGGATTCCAACAGGGCTTCGATTTATACTCCGCCGTTGAAGTCACACCTGGTTAATTTGAAGCCCCCCCTTTTTTTTTCATCGAATGGGCTGGAAATTCAATTGTCTTCACGTTTTACTGTAGATAAAGTTTGATTTCTCTTTGCTCGCGTATCTAAATACGGTGGTTGTCGGGACGGAGAGCCTTTAGATTTTAGGTGGGTCAAAGATAACCGCTTGTGTGTCAGAGATGAGTGTTTGCTTGAGCAGGGATAAATAAACTGGTTTCGTCCGTATGTTGCACAATGTTGTACAAACTACCGATAGAAAAGAATATTTGTAGCTCAGGGTTGAACTATCGGCTCCTTGGTGGAGCTCTGGACTTGGTGGTTTTCTTACAGATGTTTCATCACCTGACTAGATAACATCATCAGTTCTAGAAGAGAATGGATATCTTATTATTATATAGTTGAGAACCACCAAGGACACTCCACCCCACTCCTCTTCCTCCTCCTCCTTTCCCCTAATTGACCCCACAGCATCATTGACCGCACAGTCGTCCTCCTCCTCCTCCTCTCCACTCACAAACTCCACTCCCTTCTAGCACTGATGATGTTACCTAGTTGGGTCATGAAATGTCTGCAAGAAAACCACCCAGCTGAGAGAGCACCAAGGACCCCACAGTTGAACAGTGGAAAAATGTCTGGTTTTTTTGGGGCTGGCGCATTGGGAATAAATCTGAGCCACAGGTACAGATCTGCCTTCGACCACTGAACCTATTAAACAACATCAGTCATTTCTTCTTCTTTTTATTTATCTATCTATCTATCTATCTATCTATCTATCTATCTATCATATTTCTATGCCGCCCACTCTCCGAGGACTCTGGGCGGCTTACAACAATTGACAGTATACTAAATAGCATATTGCCCCCAACAATCTGGGTCCTCATTTTACCCACCTCGGAAGGATGGAAGGCTGAGTCAACCTTGAGCCGCTGAGATTTGATCCGCTGATCTGCTGAACTAGCAGTCAGCTGAAGTAGATGCAGTACTGCGCTCTAACCACTGCGCCACCTTGGCTTTTTCCCCCTAACCTCAACAAATCCCAGATTTAGGGAGCTATGATGCCTTGAGCCTCATAGCTTGGGAGAAGCGAGCATAAATTGAAGATCCTTCCCATTAAATTGTTTAAAGAAATCAGCCACATGGTTTGTGTGGTCCTATTGACAGCAACGTCGCCCTGGTTTTTTTTCCACTCCCGATAGGATTCCGATTGCTCATCCAGACGTCCTCCAGGCCCAAAACTTCATGCTCATCCGTCTTGCTAGGAACTTCTCATCACCTGGCTGAACGAGCCGGGAGCAAGATAAATCAAAAAAAGGCGAGCAGCCAGATGGATTTCATTAGTCCATTGATTTCTTGTTTTAATTATGTGTCAGCTCGGCTACCGTGTAAGCAAATGACTGTCGTGGTTGGGTTTTTTTAAAAAAAAAAAGGGACAGAGAAGCAGACAGATGAAAAAGGATTGGATCCAGAACATGTTTTTTTTTTTAAAAAAAAACAAGACACGCTTCGGGAAATTGTCCCTGCCCATAAACACAGGTGTTTTTCTCCCAGCTTGCTTTTCATCCTTCCGGAGTTAAGGCTGACAGCAAACGGCTGGAGGTTTTTATTAGTGGGTTCGGTGATGCATTGCTGCATTGGGTGGAATCAAGTGCTGTGACATGAGCCACCTTTCCGTGCAGATGTCAAATAGCATCTTCGCCAGTCGGCCGTTAAGTGGAATAGCGATCCACTCCGAGCCGGTGCGGTGCGGTGACCGGTTTATTGTAAGACCGAGAGCAAATTGCTCTTTTCGTGGGGATGAAGCACTCTCGGTGTTTCAAAATTATCAGAAGGTTGCAAAGAGCAATGTATGTATGTATATTTCACCAGTACTCAACTCCTCTGCTCACAACAGAATCCCTTATGCCACCAGGCTCGAAATGTTGGGCCTGGACAACCTGGAACTGTGCCACCTACAGTCTGACCTAAGCATAGTACACAAAATCGTCTGCTACGATGTCCTACCTGTCAACGACTACTTCAGCTTCAACTGCAATAACACACGGACAAACAATCGATACGAACTCAGGGTAAACCGCTCCAAACTCGATTGTAGAAAATACGACTTCAGCAACAGAGTGGTCAATGCCTGGAATGCTCTACCCGACTCTGTTGTTACAGCCTTCAACCTCAAACCGTCTACCGTGCTGGTTCACCAAACTACCCAAAATTTCCGCTACGGGTTCTCCCGAACCTGTTAGAACCTGCTGGATTTCACCCCTGGAACACACCCCTGCCCCAAACCCCCATAACTTTAACCTTAGACTGTCTACTGTTGACCTCACCCCATTCCTAAGAGGTCCGTAAAGGGAGCGTGCATAAGCACACCAGCGTGCCTACCGTCCCTGTCCTACTGTCCCCATTTATTTCTACTGATTTCCTATGTTCATATCCATGTTTATACTTATACCTGTTATCTTGTACATGTTTGACAAATTAAATAAATAAATAAAATATGTATGTATGTATGTATGTATGTATGTATGTATGTATGTGAAGGAAGGAAGGAAGGAAGGAAGGAAGGAAGGAAGGAAGGAAGGAAGGAAGGAAGGAAGGAAGGAAGGGACTGTCAGCACTGGCCTCCAATTCTCGGGGGTCCTACTCTATTGTGGTGGGGGGCATCTGAAGGCGAGAATGGTACCAATAAAGAAAATATTTGTAGCTCAGGGTTGAAATGAGGTGCCCTTGGTACTCTCTGACTTGGTGATTTTCCTACAGACGTTTCAGTACTAAACTAGGTAACATCCTCAGTGCTAGAAGGGAATGGGGTTTGCAGGGTGGGGGAAGAAGAAGAGGAAGAGCAGGACTGGGGGGTCCTTGGTGCTCTCTGAGCTGGGTTGTTTTCTTGTTGACGTTTCATTTCCCAAACTAGGTAACATCACCAGAATGGAGTTTGTGGTGGTGGGGAGGAGGAGGAGGAGGAGGAAGAGGAGGAAGGGGAAGGGGAAGGGGAAGGGGAAGAAGAAGAAGAAGAAGAAGAAGAAGAAGAAGAAGAAGAAGAAGAAGAAGAAGAAGAAGAAGAAGAAGAAGAAGAAGAAGAAGAAGTATTTTTGTGAACTGTAGAGTCTTGCTGAACTCTATCTCTGGGTTTATCTTTTAGTTCCCAATTTAGTCTGTATCCCTGGGATTTGTATTTGATTGTTTTCTTGCAGACATTTCATGACCTAACTAGGGAATATCATCAATGCTAACAGGGTGTGGGGATTACTCTCAGTTTCTATTCTAATGGCTTGCCCTCAAGTAGTCCTAGAGGGTCTTTGGCTGGGCTGTTTACTGTTGGCAGTTCCTTGACTGGTTTACTGTCTACTTGATCGTTGGTTTGATATTAATCTTGGACTTAATCTATGTCCTGGGTGCTGTCTATTCTGGAGGCAAGTCGTTCCACTGGTTAATGGTTCTGTCAGGAAGTTTCTCCTTAGTTCTAGGTTGTTTCTCTCCTTGATGAGTTTCCACCCATCGCTTCTTGTCCTGCCTTCAGGTGCTTTGGAGAATAACTTGACTCCCTCTTCTTTGTGGCAGCCCCTGAGAAAATGATTGCTGTCATTTTCTTGCCAAAGTGTTACTCAAACACCCAAACTGATGAACAATGCATTTTTTGGAGGGTAATTACAAACCTGTTATTTAGGTCACCTAGTTCCCTTCCCATTCCAGGTTTCAGATCTGACTCTTTTTCTTTTTTTTTTAGTTTTTTTTTTTTTTAATTTGATTTATATGCCGCCCTTCTCCGGAGACTCAGGGCGGCTTACAGTGCGTTAAGCAATAGCCTTCATACTTTTGTATATTTATACAAAGTCAGCTTATTGCCCCCACAAACTGGGTCCTCATTTAACCTACCTTAGAAAGGATGGAAGGCTGAGTCAACCTTGAGCCTTGGAGAGATTCGAACCAGCAGTAAATTGCAGGCAGCTGTGTTAATAACAGGGTGCTTTAAACCACTGTAGTACCAAGGCTCTTTCTTTCTTTCTTTCTTTCTTTCTTTCTTTCTTTCTTTCTTTCTTTCTTTCTTTCTTTCTTTCTTTCCTTCTTTCCTTCCTTCTTTCTTTTTCTTTCTTTCTTTCCTTCTTTTCTTCCTTCCTTCTTTCCTTCTTTCTTTCTTTCTTTTTCTTTCTTTCCTTCTTTCTCTTTCTTTCTTTCTCTTTCTTTCTTTCTTTCCTTCTTTCCTTCCTTCTTTCTTTTTCTTTCTTTCCTTCTTTCCTTCATTCTTTCTCTTTCTTTCTTTCCTTCTTTCTTTCCTTCCTTCCTTCCTTCTTTCTTTCCTTCTTTCTTTCTTTCTTTTTCTTTCTTTCTTTTTTTCTTTTTTGTGTGGAGTTTCTACTCTTCAGATCTCTACCTCCTTAAGGATCTTTCCACCCAGCTAATATTTTCTTTCTTCTGCAAATAAATCGATAACCACGAAGCGCAGAATGTTTTCTGGGCTCGTTGAGCTGTGGCTGTTATTCTTCCTACCACACAGAGCCAGCCTGGGTGCTCTCTTTTAGCAAAACAAGTGATTTAGTCCAGTGAACCCTGCGAAGCTACCCTACGGCCCGACATTGATCCGGTTGTGTAATGAATATTGATCTGCAACACCTCTTCACACACACATACTCACATTCCTAAGGGGGGAAAAAAAGAAACATGCTTTGTTCCATCAACAAACCCACCAAGCGTTGGTTGGAGAAAACAGGTTGAACCATCATAAAACCATCTCTGCAGCAGGCTTACAATAGAATAGAATAACAGAGTTGGAAGGGACCTTGGAGGTCTTCTAGTCCAACCCCCTGCTCAGCAAGGAAACCCTACACCATTTCAGACAAATGGTTATCCAACATCTTCTTAAAAACTTCCAGTGTTGGAGCATTCACAACTTCTGGAGGCAAGTTGTTCCACTGGTTCATTGTTCTAACTGTCAGGAAATTTCTCCTTAGTTCTAGGTTGCTTCTCTTCTTGATTAGTTTCCATCCATTGCTTCTTGTCCTGCCCTCAGGTGCTTCGGAGAATAGCTTGACTCCCTCTTCTTTGGGGCAGCCCCTGAGATATTGGAACACTGCTATCATGTCTCCCCTAGTCCTTCTTTTCATTAAACTAGACATACCCAGTTCCTGCAACCGTTCTTCATATGTTTTAGCCTCCAGTCCCCTAATCATCTTTGTTGCTCTTCTCTGCACTCTTTCTAGAGTCTCCACATCTTTTTTACATCGTGGCGACCAAAACTGGATGCCGTATTCCAAGTGTGGCTTTAACAAGGCCTTATAAAGTGGTCTTAACACTTTACGTGATCTTGATTCTATCCTTCTGTTTATGCAGCCTAGAACTGTGTTGGCTTTTTTGGCAGCTGCTGCACACGGCTGGCTCCTATTTAAATGGTTGTCCACTAGGATTCCAAGATCCCTCTCCCAGTTACTACTATTGAGCAAGGTACCACATATATTATACCTGTGCATTTTTGTTTTTCTTGCCTAATTGTAGAACCTTCCTTTTTCACCATTGACTTTCATTTTGTTAGATAGAGCCCAATGTTCAAGTCTGTCAAGATCTTTCTGTATCTTAAGACTATCTTCTGGAGTGCTTGTTCAGCTTTATGTTATACGCAGTTTGGGAGAGCATCTGAAATCAACTTGATGGCTGTAACAGAATGACAGAGTTGGAAGGGCCCTTGGAGATCTTCTTTGTCCAATCCCCTGCTCAACAGGAAGTCCTATACCATTTCAGACAAATGTCTATCCAATCTCTTCTTGAAAACCTCCAGTGATGGAGCACCCAAAACTTCTGGAGTCAATCCGTTCCACTGATTAATTGTTCTCACTGTCAGGAAATTTCTCCTTAGTTCTAGGTTGTTTCTCTCCTTGATTAGTTTCCATCCATTGCTTCTTAGAAATATATCAAAATGCAACTCTCCTCAATCATTATCAGCCTTGGATTGCCAGCTGGCGAGAACCACAGTTCTTTCCCACCATTTCTGATCTACTAAAGCTGATGATTTTATTTATTCTCTTACATAAGGCTTGGACTTATTTTACCCGTATTAATTTATCAAGCTTCGTATCCCAATCGCTCCCAGTTCCTACGCTGGTTAATTTTTGCTCATTTATTCCATTTGTAAGATTGCCTAATTGCAAACCACTTAAGGCAGCAGGCAAGAAGGATTAGCAACACATCATAACAACAACAACCAAAAAAATCCTAAGAAGGAAAGTATTCCTTCTTTGGATTTTGTACATTGCTAGGGAAATACAAAAACACTTGAAATCCTTTAACAATCCAGGGAGGGTATAAATAATCCTGGCCAAGATCCTGCTGGCATAGCTAAACTTTTAAAGCTTTCCTTAAAGGACCACTGTACAAATCTTAAGAGGAGAGTGGCAGCTGGGAAGATAAAACCTTCTGAGTCCCATAACATCATTTGATCTGGGTCTGACTCTCCCTGGTTTCTTAGATTGTAAAGGGAGGAACTTATTGATACGATAAGGTAACCTTTATTGTCCCTTTTTATTGTGAGCACACTGGCACACATTAAAAATGAAATTCTGTTGCCTGCTCTCGAAAGAAAGTATACATCTAGCCATACACAAACATAACACACATATACACATGCTGTATACATCTATCTATCTATCTATCTATCTATCTATCTATCTATCTATCTATCTATCTATCATCTACGTACCTACCTACCTATATCTGTCTTCTATTATCTTCTATCTTCTATCATCTATCTGTCTATCTATCTATCTATCTATCTATCTATCTATCTATCTATCTATCATCTGTCTTCTATTATCTTCTATCTGTCTATCTATCTATCTATCTATCTATCTATCTATCTATCTATCTATCATCTATGTACCTACCTACCTACCTACCTATATCTGTCTTCTATTATCTTCTGTCATCTATCTATCTATTTATCATGTCTTCTATTATCTTCTGTCATCTATCTTCTGTCATCTATCTGTCTGTCTGTCTGTCTATCTATCTATCATCTGTCTTCTATTATCATCTATCTATCTATCATCTATCTATCTATCTATCTATCTATCTATCTATCTATCTATCTATCATCTATGTACCTACCTACCTACCTATATCTGTCTTCTATTATCTTCTATCTTCTGTCATCTATCTATCTATCTATCTATCTATCTATTTATCATGTCTTCTATTATCTTCTGTCATCTATCTTCTGTCATCTATCTATCTATCTGTCTATCTATCTATTTATCATCTGTCTTCTATTATCATCTATCTATCTATCTATCTATCTATCTATCTATCTATCTATCTCTCTATCATCTATGTACCTACCTACCTACCTACCTACCTACCTAATCTGTCTTCTATTATCTTCTATTTCTGTCATCTATCTATCGATCTATCTGTCTATCTGTCTATCTATCTATTTATCATCTGTCTTCTATTATCTTCTATCTTCTGTCATCTATCTATCTATCTATCTATCTATCTCTCTATCTATCTATCTATCTATCATCTGTCTTCTACTATCTTTAATCTTCTTCAGCTTGACTGAACGACTAAATCCTTCCATTCCCCACCATCCAGTCAGAACTGAAAAGCTTCTTGGGTGCGAAGCGAAACATTTCAAGAAAGTCCGGTTGCCTCTTGAAAAAGGGCACCTAAGTAGGGGATTTGTCATTCGAGATGAAATCTTGCAGAACCCGACTTGCAAGATGGGTCTTTTAGTCTCTGGACAACTCGAAAGTCAGCCGGATCACCCCAAGCCTTCTTGATGTGGAACTCTTATTCCAACAGGCTGACAGCAGCTGGGTGGATTTTGCAAAAGGTCACTCCATCCCTCAGCCAAAGGAACATTACAATAATTACAGGGAGATTTGATTTTGAAAAGAGAGAAAGAGAGAGAGAGAGAGAGAGAAATGTTGACTTGGTGGAACCAGCCTATGAGATGAATGTTCCAAAAGAACATTGCTGAGCCACCGTGCTTTGAGAAGAAAAAGGACAACAAAAATAACAGCAAAACAGCCTCCAAGCCTTGAGCCCATGGTGCCAATGTGCGTCACATCGAGTTGCAACAAAGGATGCAAAATAACTGGCCCAATTAATGAGAAGAGGCAGCTACCGAAGAGTCTTCTCCGGTATTTTTGGACTATTTGGGTTTTTTTGCAGGATGGCAGTTGGCTTCTCCAAAATCCCTCTTTTAAATAACCGAATAACAGACTTGGGAGGAACTTTTGGGTCACCCACCTTTCTGCAATTTGCAAAACCTTGGCATTTGGGGAGAAGGAAACCAGATCTTGGCCACTGGTATGGAAGGCATGAAGAGGGGTGGATCTTTGTCGGTAAAAGCAGAACTATCTGCGGGGTCGTTGGTGCTCTCTGAGCTTGACGTTTCATTACCAAAGTAGGTAACATCATCAGTGCTAGAAGGGAGCGGGGTTTGCTTATTCGATTTATTAGCACCACTCCCTTCTAGCACTGATGATGTTACTCAGTTGGGTAATGAAACATCTGCAAGGAAATCACCAAGCCCAGATACTACCACAGTCCTCCTTCTCCTCCCTTCAATCCCCACTTCCTTCTAGCACTGATGATGTTGCCTAGTTGGGTCATGAAATGTCTGCAAGAAAACAACCAAGCACAGCGAACACCAAGGACCTGACTGTCCTTGTCCTCCTCCTCCTCTCTGCAAACTCCACCCCTCTCTAGCACTGATGACATTACCTAGTTGGGTCATGAAATGTCTGCAAGAAAACCACCAAACACAGAGAGTACCAAGGACCTCACTGTTCAGCCCTGAGCTACAAATATTCTCTTCTATCAGAACGATCTGGCTTCCCTTACGGGAATTCTCATGAGGTTCATTCTTCGGATTCCTTGGCTGCCGTGATACATGAAATATTTACATCACATAATTCAAGTGGTCACCTTCTCCAAGCCCCCTCCCCCCCCTTCGCTCATTCGCCATTTAGTTGATTGATCCCAACTGATCGATACCCTGTCTTTTTGTTCTGACGGGCGCTCAGGGCAGCCAGCCGCATTTCAAACCAAGGCAGAATATAAAAGGTTTGTCAGTGAGACTAAAATGAAGAATCGATACTTCCCCAAGAAGCTGCACTTTTAGAAACAGAGAGAGAGAAAGGGAGAGAGAGAAAGAGGGAAAAAGAGAGGGAGAGGAAAAGAGAAAAGGGAAAAGAGAGCGAGCGAGTGTGCAAGAGGTAAAGGAGAGGAGGAAAGGAGGAGAGGGGGAAAGGAGAGTGAGAGAGAGAGAGAGAGAGAAATAGAGAGAGAAACAGAGAGGAGAGAGAGAGAAAGAGAGAGAGAGAAAGAGGGAAAAGGGAAGGAGAGGGAGGGAGAGAAAGAGAGAAGAGAGAGAGAAAGAAAGAAAGAGAGAAACAGAGAGAAAGAGAGAGAAAGAGAAAGAGGGAAAAGGGAAGGAAAGGGAAAGAAAGAAAGAAAGTGGGGGGAGAAACAGAGAGAGAAAGAGAGAGAGAAAGAGAGAGGGGGGAAAGGGAAGGAAAGGGAAAGAGGGGAGAGAGAGAAAAGAGAGAGAGAGAAAGAGGAGAGAGAGAAAGAGAGGGGAAAGAGTAAGGAGAGGGGGGAGAGAGAAAGAGAGAGAGAGAAAGAGAGAGAGAGAAAGAGAGAGAGGGGAAAGGGAAGGAGAGGGGAGAGAGAAAGAGAGAGAGGAGAGAAAGAGAGAGAGAGAGAAAGAGAGAGGGGGAGAAAGGGAAGGAAAGGGAAATAGGGGGAGAGAAACAGAGAGAGAGAAAGAGAGAGAGAGAAAGAGAGAGATGGGAAAGGTAAGGAGAGGGGGAGAGAAACAGAGAGAGAGAAAGAGAGAGAAGAGAGAGAGAAGAGAGAGGGGGAAGGGAGAAGGAAAGGGAAAGAGAGGGGAGAGAGAAAGAGAGAGAGAGAAAGAGAGAGGGGGGAAAGGTAAGGAGAGGGGGAGAGAAACAGAGAGAAGAGAAGAGAGAGAGGGGAGGGGA
The DNA here is from genome assembly GCF_029531705.1 of Pantherophis guttatus. The sequence continues at coordinate 180,726 of NW_026844063.1, forward strand.
AAGGGAAGGAGAGGGAAAGAGGGGGAGAGAAACAGAGAGAGAAAGAGAGAGGAGAGAGAGAGAGAAAGAGGAAAGAGAGAGAGAAAGAGAGAAAGAAGAGAAAGACAGAAGAGAGTGACAGAAGAGAGGAGAGAGGAGAGAGGGAAGAAAGAGGGAGGGAGGGGGGGGCTAAGGAAATTCCCAAAGGGCTTGGGAACAAGGCAAAAACAGCTTGTTTTCTGGAGGTGAACCTCCAAAAGGGAAGGGCAAATGCACAAGAGCCCTCCTGCTATTCTTAATCACTAGCCAGTTTCACAATAAAGGGAGAGGGGAGGTCCCTTGGCAAACCACCTCTGCAAGAGTTCCAGGCTTTGAAAGGTTACCCCCAACCCTCTCCACTGAGCCTGGGAAGCAACTGGCAACCGGGAATAGATTTTTCTTTTTTCTTTTTTTACAATTCAGGCATGGTATAATCCCTCGTGCTCTCGGGTAGTTAAGTGCTGAGCAGTTCACATTTTGCTCGGTTGCAACCGCTGGGAACTTTTTCAAGGGTAGTAAGCCCCATGCAGGGCCCATTTAGACGATCAGCTGTCAGGCTCATTTCCTTGAATAAACACCCTGAGCTGTCATTCTTAGCATTGTTCAAAAGGTCCCCAAAAAACCCCCCCAAACAACCCCCCCCCAAAAAAACCTGAACTTGGTTGCAGAGCAGAGACTCCGCTCAAAGAACGTTCCAGATGTAATTCAGATGCGGTTGTTGTCGGGCAGACTCGGAAGTCCCGCTAAGCCGTCGTAAGCGGGGTGGGGGGGGGCTGCTGCGGGTTCGCAGGGGTTCGGGAGAACCTCTAGCTAAGATTCTGTGCAGTTCGGAGAACCCCCAAATCCCACTTCTGGCTGGCCCCATCCATCCAGCCCCTCTTCTCCCAGGAGTGACCACGCGGCCTGTTTTGGATGCAGGTAAGTGCAGGGTGCGTGCGGAGGCTCAGGGAGGGCAAAAAACGGGCCTCCCAGAAGTTCAGGAAGGCCGGAAACTCCCGAACTTCTGGTAGGCCAGTTCTGGTAGGCAAAAATGGCCTCCCCAGGCTCCAGAGGCCCCCTGGAGGCCAGAAACAAGACCGTTTCCAACCTCCAGAGAGCCTTTGGAGCCTGGGGAGGCCGTTTTCACCCTCCCAGAGGCTCAAGGAAAGCCTCCGAAGCCCAGGGAGGGCAAAAACGCCCCCCCTATGGTGCAGAAGGCCAACTAGGCCACGCCCTCTCAGCAATCAGACAGAGAACCTCTTCCTAAAATATTTGAAGTCCACCCCTGGTAATAAGGTCTGAAGTGGCGGGGAAGTGAGCCATAACAAGCCAATAAGAGCCTTGGTAGTACAGTGGTCTAAGGCACCCTGTTATTAAGCTGGTTATTAAGACCAGCTGCCTGCAATTACTGCAGGTTCGAATCTCGCCAAGGCTCAAGGTTGACTCAGCCTTCCATCCTTTCTAAGGTAGGTAAATTGAGGACCCAGATTGTGGGGGGCAATAAGCTGACTTTGTATAAATATACAAAAGGATGAAGGCTATTGCTTAATGCATTGTAAGCCGCCCTGAGTCTCCGGAGAAGGGCGGCATATAAATCAAATTTAAAAAAAACAAAAATGTATTTATTATTATTATTATTTTTCTTGTGCTGATGGACAGCAAAGTGCTCTGGATAGTTTTTAAAAGACTTGGGAATAGTGACCTCAAGATGTTTATCCGCCCCGCTGTCGGAATGAACGACGGAGGCTGCCTCTGGTATTAAAAAATTGTTTTGGCTACTTCCCTTAAAAGAAGCATTCATCATATTGATTGGAGAGCAGAGTTAAATCGCCGTTCAGAATATATATAAGCAGAAACCGCACCAGCTTCGGCAACTGTGAAATACGAGTTTAATCTCTTGTAGCAGTAAATTTTTTTCCCCCTGGGCTGAGAATACGCAGGTGGTGAACGAGAAAAGCACACCTTGTTGATACAGATGTTGACTGAAGCCAACAGAGCCTAGTGGCGATTTAGCTCGTGGTCTCAGTTCCACCCGTGGATCTCCAACCTTGGCAACTTTAAAGACTTGTGGACTTCAACTCCCAGAATTCCACAGCCAGCATGAAGTCCACAGCGGTCTTAACGGCTGCCAAGATTGGACGCCATTTTTTTTCTCCCATGACAAGATCTTGGTCTTTGGCCTTGACTTCACCTTACAATGGAGATTCATCCAAGGCCAACCCTCTTCTTATTGGAACAATTCTTGAGACAACACACCTGACATAACAATAGTTGAAAAGAAAAAAGTATGGTTCATTGACATTGCAATACCTGGTGATGCACGGATTGAAGATAAGCAGCAAGAAAAAAATCACAGAGTAGACTTGCAAATTGAAGTTGAGCGACTGTGGAAAAAGAAAATGTGTGTTGTCCCGATTGTAATTGGAGCCCTTGGAGCAATACCCAAAGGGCTACCCTGCTATTTAGAAATTCTAAATTTACTAGCCTTGAACATTTTGACTCTACAAAAAACCACCTTACTCGGAACAGCTTACATCCTCCGATGATACCTTAACAGTTCCTAGGTCCTTGGTTAGGACTCGAGCTGCTGAGCTATTAACCAGCCTCAAAGGCTGTGAATCTCACTAAAGATTAACCAATAATAATAATAATATTGGTTGATACCTAGGATGCTGGCAGCAACCCGTATCAACCATTAGCACCAGTCAATGGTATTTGTGATGGATTTTTGAATGTTCAGTTGACTGAGTTTCATATCTAATGAATAAAGATAATAATAATAATAATAATAAAGCTTTCATAAAAAAAGCTGAATACTAAGCTGACAATGTTCGTGCCCTACAAAGAAAATACATACAAGATGTTTTATAGGAGGCATCTCCCCCCCGCACGCCTGGCAAGGATGTTCCCTAATGCGAATCAGAACTGTTGGAAGTGCAAAACACAGAAGGGGACCTACTACCATATGTGGTGGTCATGCCCAAAGGCCAAAAAATTTTGGAAAACAATTCAGAATCAGCTGGAAGAAATCACCACCCAAAAAGTGCCCCTCAGACCCAAAACATATCTACTAGGAATACTGACAAAGGACTATAAAAAAGAGACACAATACTTGATAATACATATCCTGACTGCAGCCAGAATCACTTTCGCACAAATGTGGAAATTAGAGGACACACCATCAGAGGCAAAAATAATACAAAAAACAATGGAATGTGCGGAAATGGACAAACTTACCAAAGAGATACAGGGAAAAGAAGATTCAGAGTATTATTTAATCTGGCAGAAATGGTACAACTGGTTAGATAAAAAGAACACGAAATAAGGGAATACCACCCAATGATACAAAAATAAGGAAATAAAATGAAATATCATTGTATAAACATTGATACATGATGAAAGATAAATATACATAGATATATAGATGTATAATTACCGAAGTAGCTCTATTTTTAAAGTTCAAGCTGTAAGACTTGACTTCTCTGTATAGTTAGTTTATGTATAGTTTGTTTTAATGTCTACGTTTGTATATGTATGTTTGTTTATAAAAAAAAAGAAAAAAGAAAAAGCTGAATGGTTCTCCAAAAACGGTATGGGTCAATGTGTCCTTGATCCACCTTGCTGCTGTGTCACGGCCTTCCTCCCCACTTAGCAATATAATTCCTGACGCCAGTCCTTTGATGTCGTTAGGTGGCTAATCCTAACCAATCAGGGACCCGCAGAATAAAAGTGATGATTTTACAGTGCTATGCGACTAACCAGAGTTGGGAAAGTATCAGAGAGGGAAAACATAGCAGATGGAGACTGTAGGATAATCATTCTTGGACCGTGTTTCTCCTGGGTCTGATTTAAGCAAGCCATTTCTGGCTTGTCCATTTCTGGGGGATCTTTTTTTCCTTTTTTTTTTTCTTTTAACAAACAGCTGACTTGGGTAGGAAGGTTTTTGAAATTGCTGGTGTATCTTCTAGAAAAGCGATCTCGGCAAGCCCTCAGGCTGTCTGTTTTGGCTAAGGTTCAGCTTTAAACACCCGGTTTTATTATTTTTTTTTTTTAGGGCATCTGGATGCTTGAAAAACACGGCCAAGGAAACTCAGGTTAAACAAGCAATGCAGAGTTCCTCAACTGAAGCCCTGTGTGGCAAAGATCTCACAAGAGACGGCCATTCTGTTCTCATTTGCAATCGTGCGGTTGTGTAGATTTATGCTGGAAGACTGGAGCAAATGACTCTCTAAGGGCAAGGGGGAAGTTTATTCCAAAGGGGGGGGGAGATGGGGTTGAGAGGAGGTCCTGTCACTTAAAGATGGAGATTAGGATTGATAGATAGATTGATAGACGATAGAGAATGGACGAATGGACAGATGGATGGATGAAAGATAGAAAGACAGCTAGATAGAGTGACAAACATATGGATGGAAGGTAGATAGCTAGCAGAGATGATAGATTGAGATAGATAGATAGATAGATAGATAGATAGATAGATAGATAGATAGATAGACAGATAGACAGACAGAGATAGACGAACAGTTAGAGATGGATGAATGGATGGAAGATAAACATACTGACAGACACATGGATGGAAGATAGACAGACAGACAGACAGACAGACAGACAAGAGATAGATAGATAGATAGATAGATAGATAGATAGATAGATAGATAGATGGATGGATGGATGAAAGAGATAGAAAGATAGAGAGATAGAGAGACAAACATATGGATGGAAATAGATAGATAGATAGATAGATAGATAGATAGATAGATAGATAGATAGATGGATGGAAGAGATAGAAAGATAGATAGATAGATAGACAAACATATGGATGGAAGATAGATAGATAGATGATGGCTAGATAGATAGATAAATAGATGAGAACTGCCCCCTTGAAAATATGTTCCCTATAAGTAATTCTGCAAGCGATGCACTAAGTCCAGCGCATAGCAGCAACTGTGTTCTATAGCTAAGTGCCTAAGTGCCTATAGCTAAGTGGATTTTTGCCTTATTTTTTTTATTTTACAGCTACATTTGATCTATTCAATCTGCAAAGGCTGCCTTCAAGTATGTCGTAATGTTTGTTGAAATCTCAGAGGTTTGGAAATCACGGCAGCAAGAACCAACAAGAGTCCACACACTGATCAAAGCTGACGTTTAAGGACATGATATCTTCATTAAGAAGGAAGCGGAATTGCGCATGCAAATGAATCCCCTTGATAGAGATGTAGCAATTTGGCATAATTAGTGCTAATAAATCCGGCTCTTCTGGAGGAAGACTAAGTTGTTGCATGCTAAATGCATAGATAAAGACATTTCTGGAGAACAGATAAAGATAGATAGATAAATGTAAATAGAACCATTAACCGGCGGAAAGACTCGCCTCCAGAAGTTGTGGTTGCTCCATCACTGGAGATTTTCAAGAAGAGACTGGACAGCCATTGGTCCAGATTGGTATGTGGTTTAATGCTTGAGCAGGGGGTTGGACTAGAAGACCTCCAAGGTCCCTTCCATCTCTGTTCTTCATTCCAACTACCATAATGGGCTTGTTTACTCTGGCCACTACCTCGGCGAGCGAGGAAAGTCTCATTTGAGCCTTGTTGGATGCAAAAGGAAATTAGGAAAAAGGACGTTTGAAAAGAACCCTTAGCAGAAGTAGAAGTAGCTTGATATTGGCCGATCAATAAGAAGCTTGTTGTGGCCTGTACACGGCCTGTGCGGCTGGTAGCTGATTCGGACAGCGAGGAGGCTGGTGTGGTGCTGCGCCAGCAGCCTGTGCAGCTGGCACTTGAGTCGGACAATGAGGAGGCTGGAGAAGATGTGGTGCCAGAGGCGGGGATTCAGCCAGGGCCTTCAGAACCTCCAGAAGCTCCTTTAAGTGAAGAGGACAAAGAGGAGGAGCCTCTTCTTGATGCACGGGTGCGCAGAGCTGCCAAAACACAGGAGTGGCTCCTCAGGAGGAGGTCTCCTCAAGAGTAAGGCTTGGGGCTAATTGGCCACTCCCTTAGCCTATTTAAGGAGGAACACCGACTGAAGCAATTTGCAGGGAACAACTTCGTTCACTCTCCTTCGTGCCTTGATCTTCGTTCTTTGCAAATTGCTTCTGGGCTTTCTGCCAATCATAGTAAGATTAAGATTATTTATTCTTTGGATTTTTGTAGGCTGTTAAGAAAGTTAATTAACAGCCTTTGTTTGGAAAAAAAAACCTTATTTAATTTAGTAAACTAAGGTTTGTACAGACTTTGGGTGTGCTGCGTTCTGTGGGGTCCGTAGCTGGGGCAGAACAAAGCTGGAGCTGAGCTCTTTCAAAGATTTGGCGTGCAAGAGAGATCGTGTCTCCTCGTTTAAGAATATAAGAAGTGGTGGATCCGATCTACGCAGCTCATAATAAGACAGCCTTTAGCCTTGTTGGAAGAAATATCCTTCTGGGTTCAGTTCCAAGGGGGGAGAAAGAGACTGGAAACATGGTGGCTGATTGGAAAGATGGTTTAACGGTGGACAGGACCACATGGTTTTGAGGTCCTGGGCAAAAAAGGGAAGAGATGCTGAGAGTGCCTGGGTTTTATGCCCTCTCTGGGCTTTTGAATTTGAGCTTGTATTCTGATTGGGTTGTCAGACTCCCATGGGGCCATGCAGGGGTAACTTTGTAGGTTGTGTTTTGAGTCGCAAGCTTGGTTGACTCTTGCTGGGTGATGATGTAATGAAAGGGCTTTGGGCAATTCCTACGACGGCTCTGCCGGAAGGAGGTAGATCTTTGTTATGTAGAATAGACTGGCCCAGGCCTTAAAGGCCCATTGACAAAGGTGGGGGGGGGACACTGAGTTTCTGCCTCCCTTTTAGGGGAAATATTTTGCCCGTTTAATATTTCCTAAAACATCTAATTTTCCTAGGAGAGGGGTGGGTGCTAACTTCCTACAACCTTGTGAGATCACCCCATATTAATTGGGATGTCGAGAGCCAGTAAATGGGACTGGATGCTGAACTGTGTTTCTTCCAACTAGCCAGCATTGACTAAAATTATGAGATAGGAATTATAAATTGACTATGGCCTCAGCCTATAAAGAAAATCTATATAAAATGTTTTACAAGTGGCACTTACCCCCAGCAAGACTGGAAAAAATGTTTAGTAACTTGTCTACAAAATGCTGGAAATGCAATCAGTCCCCAGGCACATACTACCACATGTCGTGGACGTGCGGCAAAGCAAGAAAGCATTGGGAGAAATAACATAAATGGCTGGAAGAGATCACTAAAGGGAATATAGATTCGAAACCGGAATTATACAGTATCTGTTGGGAATAATACCAGAGGGTTATGATAAAGGGACCACATATTTGGTTTTACATATACTGACAGCGGCAAGGATTATATTTGCTAAATCCTGGAAAAATGAAAACACTCCGCCAGACGGAGAAGTGATTCGAAAAATTTCAGAATGTGCTGAAATGGATAGGTTAACTTTTAAAATTAAAGATTAAAAAAAGACTCAGAACACTACCGGATACGGAACAGTTTTTATGAGTGGCTAGAGAAAAGGGGTAGGAATCAGAGGAAAAAAAGACTATGAATGTCTGTATTAAAATAGAGATGGTTTTCGACTATAAGTAGGATAATCTACAATATGTAAATAGGCCAAGATATAAGAAAACCATTCCACTCCACTCCACTCCACTCCACTCCACTCCACTCCACTCCACTCCACTCCATTCCATTCCATTCTATTCTATTCTATTCTTTTCTATCCCATCCCATCCCATCCCATCCCATCCCATCCCATCATCCTATCCCATCCCATCCCATCCCATCCCATCCTACTCTACTCTACTCTACTCTACTCTACTCTACTCTACTCTACTCTACTCTACTCTATATTATTAAAAAAACAACAACATGGTGGACTGGAATACAATCCATGGTTTACGAACTACAAAGGCTGGACTCGCACAAAATGCCAAACCCAACAAACCACATAAAAGCCTTCCTTAAATATGTGAACTCAACTACAGAGTAGAGGCTGGATGGAATGGCCCACAACTACACCAATTTCTCCGAAGAAAGATATCTTTGGTTCGCCTCCTAAGTCTTCTGTTGAACATCTTCTCAAGTGGTTGCAGTTACAAAGTGAGGGAGCCTTCTCTTTATGCTCTGCATAATTTTATAAAACCGTTAGGATATTTTATCTCCCTCTTTAAAGAAGCTGTCCGTTTTCTAATTTGGAATTATAATGCCGCTGTTTTAACAAGCCTGGGAGGAAACCAGATTAAAAGCGAGGACTTTAATGCCTTCTTTTCAAGGACAATTTCTGAACTGGGAAGCTTATTCTAATGTTTACATCTGGTTTCTTCTGTTGGGAGCTGTAGAATGCTCTAATAATCTCTCATTGGAGAGAAAGAGAGAGGGGGAAACAGGGAGGGAGAGAGGGAGGGAGAGAGAGAGAGAGAGGGAAAGAGGGAGGGAGGGAGGGACAGAGGAAGGGTAAAAGGGAGAGAGGGAGGGAGGGAGAGAAAGAGAGAGAGAGAGAGGGAGGGAGAGAAAGAGAGAGAGAAGGAGGGTGGGAGGGAGGGAAAGAGGGAGAGAGAGGGAAAGAGGGAGGGAGAGATGAAAAGAGGGAGAGGGAGAGAGGGGGAAAGGGAAAGAGAGGGAAAGGGAGAGAAAGAGGGGGAGAGACAGGGAAAGAGGGAGAGGGGGAGAGGGAGAGAGGGAGAGAGAGAAGACAGTGCAATGCGTTTACTCAGCTTGATGGTTTTCAAAAATAAACAATCACGGTTCTCAGAAAATCATATTTTAAAAAGATGGAAAAAAGAAGGTTCAACCTATCTGACATCACCTTTGTCAGTTCAATTGATTGATATTAAAGAGAAGGAAGGAAGTAATGAAGGAAGGAGAGAGAGAGATGAGGAGGACGGAAGGGTCTGAGAAGCAAGGAAGAGTCAAGGAGTCAAGGGAGGGAAGGAAGGAAGAGAGCGAGAGAAAGAGAAAGAGAGATGAGAGAAGGAAGGAAGGAAGGAAGGAAGGAAGGAAGGAAGAAAGGAAGAAAGGAAGGAAGGAAGGAAGGAAGGAAGGAAGGAAGGAAGGAAATATTTGCAACTCTTCATGTCAGATGGGACAGTAAGTGGCAACTTTAAACAATCTTTCATTTTGTAAACCAGATATGGCCCTGATTAATACTTGGATGAGAGACCACCAGAAAGATTTACGGCTATAGGCCAAGCTGAGAACTAAGGGAAAAAAAGAGAGAGAGAACATTCTGGAAAAAAAGAAGACAAATCAATTCCACTCATTGCAAAGGAAACTACTAGGGGACATACTTCTTAATTTCCCCAGGATTTGAACTCGGTTCAAAGAAAGATATCTTTACTTTCCATCCCTTAACAAGGACGAGAAAAATTTGACGAGAGAGGACCATCTGTCCTAAATCCTTGTTCTATTCCCAGAAAGGATTCGGATGCCATAGACATTTGAACAAAGGGTCAGGATTTTTGTTTTTTTTAAGAATGATTTTTTTTTTCCTTCCAGAAAATAAAATATTAAAAAATAGACCCCCGAGCTGATTCAATTACTTAGCAAGAATTGGAGGAAAGAACATATGCTCTGCGATATACCGATCGGGCTTGCCAAGTATTTTACATAAACGCTAATTGGGGAAAAAAAAAAAATAGATAAATCCACATTACAGAGGGGAAAAAAAAAAACACCAATGTAATTATGGCTAGGTTTAGCACAGAGCGAAGTTGGGCCTGGAAACGGGAGGACAAATGACTCAAGATTATCCCGAGAATATCTGTTCCTGCGCCTTTCCATCACGCATGGCTATCCATCACTTCTCTTTCCATCTTGCTGGTAGGGAAAGAGATTTTAATACCAGCATTGCTGCAAAATGCGAGGTTGTGTTTTTTTTTTTTTTTTTTCCTATTAAACATCCTGTCCTTGTCTCTTGAGATAACGAAAATTGCTTTCCTCTCCTGGAATTAATACTTTCTATCATTTCTTTTTTTTTTTTATTGAAAAAGTTTTTCAAATACAAATTTCCCCCACACCTTCTAAAGCAATTTGCTCGAGCCACCAGAACATCTTGACTTACGGTTGTTCATTTAGTGACCGTTCGAAATTACGACGACTCCGGGAGAAAAAAAAAAGTGACTTAGACCTTTGCAGCATCTCCACGATCAGGTGATCGAAATTCAGATGCTTGGCAACTGACTCGTATTTATGACAATCACAATGTCCTCCCAAGGTCACGTCCCCGCCGCCCCCTTTTGCGACCTTTTGACGAGCAAAGTCGATGGGGAAGCCCGATTCGCTTAACAACGGGGTTACTAACTTACCACCTGCAGAGATTCACTTAGCAACGGTGGCAAGAAAGGTCGCAAAATGGGGCAAGACTCGCTGAGCCAAGGTCTCGCTTAACAACAGAAATTTTGGGGCTCAGTTGTGGCCGTAAATCGAGGACAGCCTGGATTATAAAGTCGGGTCAACGGTGGAGAATTCTGATTTCTATCGATGTAGATTTTTTTTTTCCCCTTCCTCTTTCCTTCCTTGCAATTTTTGATCTGGAGCTAACTGCTCCCACTCTACCGGCAAAGAGAGGGCTGGACTAGATGACCTTCAGTGTCCCTTTCGCTCCTATGATTTTATAATTCTACCATACTAGGAGCTGAGGTAGAATTGGTGGGCTCTGCATTTCTTCCTCGGAGTTTTACATTTTGGCAAAACCACCAAAAATGGATAAATGCACTAAAATTGGCTCGTTTGACAGACCCACCAAAATTGACAACATACTGTATTATCTCCATCTCTCTCTCTCTCTCTCTCACACACACACACACACACACGCCTACACATGTATGTTCCTTACCACGCCTAGTTTGGTTAGTTGTAATGGGTGAAAAAGTCCCTTGATTGCGCTTTTTCAGAAGGAAAATTTAATCAACTTTAATCTAGATCTGCTCTCTGGACTCCAGGCTGACTTCGTAGATTGACGGGTAGCTTCAAGTGAAAACTTAGGAGGGCGCGATTTAGAAGATGCCCAAGACACTTGGTTAGTCTAAACTTGGGAGAGTCTTTCTGATAGTTTTGAAAGAATCCAGCCCATTGAAATAATTTATGGGTGCCCTGTATTTGAGAATCGAAGAAGGAGGAGGAGAGGAGGAAGAGGAGGAAGAGGAGGAAGGAGAAGGAGGTGGAGGAGGAGGAGGAGGAGGAGGAGGAGAAGAGGAGGAGGAGGAAGAGGAGGAAGAATAAGAAAAAGGAGAAGGAGAAGAAGGAGGAGAAGTTGAAGAGGAGCAGGAGGAGAAGAGGAGGAAGGAGAAGGAAAAGGAAAAGGAGGAGGAGGAGAAGAGGAGGAGGAGGAAGAAGAAGAGGAGGAAGAGGAAGAAGAAGAAGGAAAAGGAGAAGGAGAAGAGGAAGGAGGAAGAAGGAGAAGGGAAGAAGGAGGAGGAGGAGGAGGAGGAGAAGAGTCGGAGGAAGAGGAGGAAGAAGAAGGAAAAGGAGAAGGAGAAGGAGAAGAAGAATGAGGAGGAGGAAGGAGAAGGAGAAGGAAGAGGAGCAGGAGGAAAAGAAGATGAAGGAGGAGGAGGAGGAGGAGGAGGCATTTACTGACCACATCAAGGCTGGACTAGAAGACCTTCAATGTGGCTGGATTAACACAGCCTTTACAAAAGGATGTTTCAAGTCCACCCTTTTCCTTATAAGGCATAACTTTCAATCAATGTTTGCAATCCTTGGTAAAAAATGCAAATCCTAAGAAGTATCAACAAGCATTTGCTGGAACTTCAGTCTACGGACTTCAGAAGTAAAGGCTGACTCTGCAGCTTTCTTGGTTGATAAATCGAATTTCCACATCACATGTGAAAAGATCTTAATGGGCAGGTAAGATGGTTTGTATCGGGATTCTTCTTACATCTTATCTTCCAGCTCTTCCCACACTCCCCAAAATCTAAGCTTGCCAGCTTTAAAAAACAACAACACACTATTAGATTAAAATTAGCTGCACTATTCTCATTGGATACTAACAGTGTCTAATAGTCTGTGTTTCCTCCAACAAAATTTTAGGTTTATTCCTGAATCACGTCTGACATCAAATCTTTCCATTGAGGAAAATGCCTTCAAAAAATAGCAAGCAAGGTGCTCAAATTTATGTTCTAACATCCAAGAAACTCAAGGTAGCCTCATTGTGAAGTTTTCCAATGCTCTTTTGCATCACCAATCTCTGAAATCAGACCTTATCGCAAAGAAATTGGTAAAAAAGCAGAAACATACTTATTTAGAATATAAATGTTAGTGGTCGGAGTATCTTGGAAGAATATAATTTTTTAAAAGCTAGCCCTGGCTGTCCTTAGGTTAGCTTCAATATCTCTCTGGAAGAAAGAGATTTTTCCTTCAAGTTTCTAGCACTGAATTCTCTCGGGCAAGCCAGCTTCCAAATAGGAGACCATGATTCTTAGTCAACGAAGTCAACTCCTAGTCAACGCTTAGAGAAGTCAGGTGAAATCTAACTCACTCGCTAGACAACCAAGGAGAATATTTGGAGCTCAGGGTTGAAACGAGGGGTCCTTGGTGTGATTTGAGCTTGGGTGTTTTTTTGCAGATGTTTCATTGCCCAACATCATCAAGGTAACATCATCAGTACTAGTAACACCTAGAAGCTAGAAACATCTGCAAGAAACCAAGCAAAATCAGAGAGGACCAAGGACCTCACAGTCCTCCTCCTCCTCTCTGCAAACCCCTCTCCCTTCTAGCACTTGATGATACCTAGTTTGGGAAATGAAACATCTGCAATTAAAGCAACGAAGCTCAGAGAGCATCAAGGACTCCTCACTTGGTGCTCTCACTTTGTTGGAGAAAGCAGATCTAACATTTTTGGGGAGATTTGGTGCATTCCATACTCGTTGACCCATCACTTCTCATTCTGAAAGATTCTGGGACCTGGAATATGGAATATATTTTGACCAAGTTCTCCTTCGTCTTAATCATTACATTTTCTCTGCTGTCTGCTTCGGTTAAGAGGACACTTCAACCAGGGGGACGGATGGACGGGGAGGGGGACATAATACTTAGAACCAAGGCCAACACAACATTGCAAGTTGGAATGGCATGCACTGGCACAGGGGGAGATTGATGTTGGCAGCTTTGGGCTTGCCTCCTCCTCACCTGTGAGGAGGAACTAAAGAGCCTCTTGATGCGGGTGAAGAAGGAGAATGCAAAAGTTGGCTTAAAACTCAACATTAAGAAAACTAAGATCATGGCATCCGGCCCCCTCAATTCCTGGCAAATAGATGGGGAAGAAGTGGAGATAGTGGATTAGTCACTACCTTAATTTTCTTAATTTTCCTGGGCTCGAAGATCACCGTAGAAGGGGACTGCAGCCAAGAAATTAAAAAACGCTTGCTCCTGGGGAGGAAAACTATGGCAAATCTAGACACCATACTAAAAAGCGGAGACATCACCCTGCCAACAAAAGTGCATATAGTCAAGGCTATGGTTTTCCCAGTTGCAATGTACGGCTGTGAAAGTTGGGCCATAAGGAAGGTTAAGTGCCAAAGAATCGAGGCCTTTGAATTCTGGTGCTGAAGAAGACTTCTGTGAGTCCCTTGGACTGCAAGGCGATCCAACCAGTCAGTCCTAGAGGAGATCAACCCTGACTGCTCTTTAGGAGGCCAGATCCTGAAGAGGAAACTCATATGCTTTGGCCACCTAATGAGAAGGAAGGACTCCCTGGAGAAGAGCCTAATGCTGGGAACGATAGAGGGCAAAAGAAGAAAGGGACGGCAGAGAACGAGGTGGCTGGATGGAGTCACCGAAGCAGTCGGCGTGACCTTAAATGATCTCCAGAGGATGGTAGAAGACAGGAGGAATGTTGCCCATGGGGTCGCGATGGGTCGGACATGACTTCTCAACTAACAACAATAACAACAACAACAACCTTCCTCACCTTGACGGCTTCAGCGTGGGTCACCTTGTCCAGCGGCTTGTCGTTGACCTTCAGGATCCGGTCTCCCACCCGAAGGCCCTCTTTATCCGCCAAGGAGCCCGGCTCCACCAGGGAGACGTAGATGCCAACGCCGTGCTCGAAGCCCCCTCGGATGCTGAAACCCAACCCTTCTTGAGCCTTCTGCCTCTTGAGATTCACCTGCCTGATTTCTCCTGGCAGGTCCTCCAAGCCAACCGCAGAGTCTCCGGGAGCTGTCCCGTCCGGGGAGGTGCTGAATTCTTGCCGGAACTTGCCGGAGGAGGATAAGGAAGGAGGCCAGAGACGAGGAGCAGCCGGGGTGGGAGAGGGAAAGCGGGCGGAGGAAGCAGCGCCGGCCGGAGGGAGGACTCTGGTAGACCCAGCCCCATCGTACCTTGCCCCGGCGGTGGGCAAGAAGTCCGCCTTTAAGTAAAGCCCCTCCGAGGTATACTGGTCGAAGAGGAGCTGGTCGGAGCGAGGGATGACCAGGCGCAACATGGGCAGCAGCTGCCTCTTCTCCGGACCGTCCAACAAGACTTTGAGCGTCTGCACCAAGTCGTAGACATTCCGCCGACAGTGATAGACGTTAAGGCAATGGATGAACTGCTCCCGCTCGCCTTCGCACAGCAGCAGGTTGAGGGCCCCGTGGAGCTTCCGCACGTTGGCCGACAGAAGCCGGAGGCCGGATCCGGCGCCCCCGCTCCTCAACCCGGCCTGTCCCGCGGCCCCCTTGCCCGCACCGTCGAAGGAAGGCGAGGAAGAAGCGCTGGAGGCGCGCGAACCCACCGACAGACGGTCCAAGTCTGCGCTCATCGCCTCCGGCCAGAGAGAGAGACGGATGCTGGGGGAGCCGTTGGGGAGCCGGGCATCGGAGGACAGCCGGACGGCGGGGGCCCTTCACTTGGGGGGCTCCTTTCTCCTCGGACCCCTTAGCTGGAAAGGCGGAGGAGCCATGGGGGGAAAAAGCAGAGCCAAGGAGTCCGCGGAGGGGCAGGCGCGCTCCGGAGAAGGCGTAGGCGATCGCTTCTTCCCCTGCGGCGGTTTGTCCTTTGCAAGGCGAGGACAGGGGAGCGGGGAGGAGAGAAGAGAGAGAAAGAGAGTTCAGAGGCCGGCGCGGAGGATGGGATCCGTCGCCGAGTCCGCCGCGCCCGGCTGGCCTCTCTGCGTCCCGCGGAGCGCACGCATCTCCAAGCTCTCCAACTCCCTGGCGCCTCCTGCTTGGCACAACTCCGCTTCGCCCAAAGAGCCACAACCGCACCAAGTCTGCGAATTGCGCCCCCCCCCCTTTTTTTTTGCAAAGCTTTGCCCTCCCCTCGCCTTATTTAAAACGGTATTAAGAATAAACGGCGCCTCGCCCGAGCTTGCCCAAAAAAATATTTTTTGCAGACGCGGCTCTTCCTCGCTCACCCCAGCCAAGACTTTCTCCAACTGTTGAACCGCCCCTTCGCCCTGCCCGAGCCTGCCAGGCTGGCTGGACCAACCTCTTGGCAGAAAGCTGCTCAGGAAGTGACGCGTCTCCGGGTTGCCAAGAGACCGACTGATAACAGTCCGGGGCTCGGCAGAGGTGAAGGTGAGCTTGGTGGAGTCCGGCAAACTTTCAGCCAGGATGTGGCTTCTCCTCCTCCTCCTCCTCTTATTTTATTTGATTTTTATTTGATTTATATGCCGCCCTTCTCCGGAGACTCAGGGCGGCTTACAGTGCATTAAGCAATAGCCTTCATCCTTTTGTATATTTTATACAAAGTCAGCTTATTGCCCCCACAAACCGGGTCCTCATTTCACCTACCTTAGAAAGGATGGAAGGCTGAGTCAACCTTGAGCCTGGTGAGATTCGAACCTGCAGAAATTGCAGGCAGCTGTGTTAATTACAGGGTGCATTAAACCACTGTACTACCAAGGCTCCTCTTGAGAGGAGCACGGATGTTGTTACCTAGTTTGGGTCGTAAAATGTCTGCGGGGGGGAAAGCGCCAGGCTCAGAGAGCACCAAGGAGCCCACAGTCCTCCTCCTCCCTCTCCCCACTTCTCCTCCCTGCAAACCCAACCTTCTGGCACTAATGTTACCTAGTTGGGTAATGAAATGCCTGCAAGAAAACAAGCTCAGAGAGCACCAAGGACCCCACATCTTCCTCCTCCTTTCCTTCCTCCTCCTCCCCCTCTCTGCAAACCCCAACCCCTTCTAGCACTAATGATGTTCACTAGTTGGGCCATGAAATGTCTGCAAGAAAGCACCCAAGCTCGGAGAGCACCAAGGGCCCCACAGTCCTCGTCCTTGTCCTCCTCCTCCATCCTCCATCCTCCTCCTTCTCCTTACAAACCCCACTCCCTTCTAGCACTGATGATGTTACCTAGTTGGGCCATGAGATGTCTGCAAGAAACCACCCGAGCTCAGAAAGCACCAAGGACCCCACAGTCATCCTCCTCCTCCTCCATCCTCCTTCTCCTCTTTGCAAACCCCACTCCCTTCTAGCACTGATGATGCAATGTGACTCTTTCACCCCTCTGCTGCGGCTCCCTTCACTCAAAATATGCATCACAACCGCCAATGTGCGACACAACCACTGGCACACAATTTATTGAGCTTTTCAACCCCCAGTAGGCCAATCATAGATAAATTCAAGAAAAGTTTCAGAAGAAAACAGAACGTTTAATTCAACTACATAGGCTAGTTTTGTGGCCGCTCGAGAAATAGTCAGGCACGGGGAGGGTTTTGTGGCTCCCGGTGTTTTCTTTTCTGTGGGAAACGGGTCCAAAGGGCTCTTTGAGTTTTGAAGGTTGCAGATCCCTGTTCTAGTTTAATGAAAAGAAGGACCAGGGGAGACATGATAACAGTGTTCCAATATCTCAGGGGCTGCCCCAAAGAAGAGGGAGTCAAGCTATTCTCCAAAGCACCTGAGGGTTGAACAAGAAGCAACGGGTGGAAACTCATCAAGGAGAGAAGCAACTTAGAACTAAGGAGAAATTTCCTGACAGTGAGAACAATTAACCAGTGGAACAACTTGTCTGCAGAAGTTGTGAATGCTCCAACACTGGAAGTTTTTAAGAAGAGGTTGGACAACCATTTGTCTGAAGTGGTGTAGGGTTTCCTGCCTAAGCAGGGGGTTGGACTAGAAGACCTCCAAGGTCCCTTCCAACTCTGTTCTGCTCTGTTATCTGTCTATAAACAGCACCTACCTTATGGCCACAATACGTTTCCCATCCTCCACCTCTTTGGGAAAACACTTTGTGCATGCTCTCTGCTGCTCATAAACCAAAGCTGAAATCCCGGCTCTTTCCAAAAAAATCTATTTAATTAAAGAGGACAAAACGGCCAGTCGCCAACCATTTTTTTAAAAAAAAAAAATGCTCCAGATGAAGCAAAAATTCCTTCCTTGGCCAAATATGCTAAGGACACATGAAAGGAATGGCTCTCCTTAAAGAAAAGGGATAATTGTATGCAAAGGAGACTAATCTGCTTTGAAGGCTACTTAGCTTGGGCTGCCTAATTACCCCTCCCAATAAAAATGTATTTATGGCTCTCCCTCTCTCCTCCTTCTCTCTCCTTCCCTCTCTCTCTTTCTCTCTCTCTCTCTCTAATGCAGTCAATTAATTCAGAGCTTGCCAAGCTAATAGGACATATTAAGAGCCGTCCATAAAAGCCAAAAGGGACGTGGTGGCTCAGTGGCTAGGACGCTGAGCTTATCCATCGAAAGGTCAGCAGTTCAGCGGTTCAAATCCTTAGTGCTGCATAACGGGGTGAGCTCCCGTGACTTGTCCCAGCTTCTGCCAACCTAGCAGTTCGAAAGCATGTTAAAAAAAAAATGGAAGTAGAAAAATAGGGACCACCTTTGGTGGGAAGGTAACAGCGTTCCGTGCGCCTTTGGCATTGAGTCATGGCGGCCACATGACCACGGAGATATCTTTGGACAACGCTGGCTCTTCGGCTTTGAAACAGAGATGAGCACCGCCCCCTAGAGTCGGGAACGACTAACACAGATGTGCGAAGGGAACCTTTACCTTTTACCTTACTATAAAAACCTTTCATCCAATATTTTTTAGCTTTTGGACAAGTCCACCACGTATAATAATATGAACCAGGTGGATTGATTACACTTCCAACATTTAGCAGATCTGTCTTTTATACATTGGACAAGAATACATACGTGGTTGGAAAAAAATAACAAAGCAACATATAGACTTGAAACTAGAGATATTTTTGTTGGGCATTCTACCAGAAAAAATACGATAAAAAGATTATATATCTGGTCTTGCATATATAGACTACAATTAGAATTGTATTTGCACAACAATGGAAAAATGATGAGATTCTGTCTGTAAAGGTAAAAGCAAAAAGGTTCCCCTCGCACATATGTGCATGTCCACACCCATAATTCTATGCGCCCTGCCCCTGTGCATGCATGTGCAACGCCCGCCCCCCACGGTTCCCACACTCCTGGCACACAATGGTACGGTAGGCCCGTTTTTGCTCTCCCCAGACTCCTAGAAAGGCTCTGGAGGCTGGGGACAGCAAAAAACAGGCCATCCGGTCCTACTGGAAGTTGGCAAAATGGGCCATTTCTGGCCTTCAGAGGGCCTCCAGGGGGGTGGTGAAGGCCGGTTTCACCCTCCCCAGACTCCTAGAAAGGCTATGGAGGCTGGGGATGGCAAAAAACAGGCCTTCCGGTCCCACCAGAAGTTGGCAAACGGGCCGTTTCTGGCCTCCGGAGGACCTCTGGGGGGAGAAGGCTGTTTTGACCTCCCCAGACTCCTAGAAAGGCTCTGGAGGCTGGGGAGAGAGAAAAATGGGCCTTCCCCACTCCCACCCCCGAGGTCCTCCGTAGGCCGGCAACAGCCTGTTTCCCTACTTCCAGTGGGCCCAGAAGGCCCGAAAATCAGCTGGCCGGCGCACACATGCGCGCCAGAGCTGAGCTCGCGTGCCCACTGATACGGCTCGCCATCACGGCCCTATACCATTTCAGACAATAGCTGTCCAATCTCTTCTTAAAAGCCACCACTGATGGAGCGCCCACAATTTCCGAAGGCAAGCTGCTCCACTGAGTAAATGTTCTCACTGTCAGGAAATTTCTCCTTGGTTCTAAGTTGCTTCTTTCCTTTGACCATGTCTAGTTTCTGAGTCCAGATGTCTCTCTCATAAATCATGAATGATATTCCGGATTATGAATGGTTCGTCTGCTCTTTACTTGATTCTTTTTCCCCCACTATCCGTTTCCCTTATATTGTCCTTTTCTACGTTTAGGCTGCGCCTCACCATCTGTTTGTTCATTCCCTCGTCTTCGCACACATTCTAATCAGCGATATTCCAGCGTCCTCCGTCTCCTCCCCACCGTTTTCATTCAAAAACATTCAAAAAGATTTCTCCCCCCCGCCACCCCTTCCCTTCCCCAAAGTGCAGATAAAAGCAAAATGGAAACTGAATATGCAAAAAAGAAAAAGTATTTAATTATACATATTCTGACAGCCGCTAGAATTTCCTTTGCCCAGTATTGGAAAGAAAAACAAACGCCACCTCAAGAACATGTTATTGGAAAAATATTGGAGTGCGCCGAAATGAACAAACTGACTTCAGAAATTAATGACAGAGAAGATTCGGAATTTTATAGCATGTGGGACATGTGGTACGAATGGATGGGGAAAAGAAATAAAGAAGGAAATAGAGATTAAATATTAATTAATTAACAAAATCCATATGAATAGTCTTACATTTAGTCTTAGAGATTTGAGCACTATTATCTTTAAGTGTTTTGAAATTAAATCTAGCTTTAAGAAACAATATCAAATAAAAGACAAGTAATAATGAAGAAAAAAAAAGCAAAATGGAACGACTCACAACATGCAGCCCCTCTCCCGCGAGTCTTTTCTCCAAACTTAGAAATGAATTATTTCACTATCGCAAAAAAAAAAAAAAAAAAAAAACAAAAACAAAAAAAACAAAAAAAAAAAAAAAAAAAACAACCAAAAACCAAAAAAGGCTGATAAAATTAAATATAATTCATCAACGTGGATCCTTTCAAAAAAAAAGAAGGAAACAATATGGCAAACCACGGCTTCTAGAAAGAGCCAAAATGAGAAAGAAAGAAAGAAAAAAAGAGAGAGAGAGACCGAGATATGGAAAACATCTGATTAGCGATGCAGGGAAAGGGTTTCAAATATTTCTGTCCCAAAAGGAAATGAAAAGAATTTGATGATTGATTATTATTATTATTATTATTTTTGAAGAAAAGAGAAAAGATGCACAAGACCCCCGTCGAATAAAAAGGGACATTGGCTGATCACAGGACTGATAAGACTCCCGGAATAAAAAAAAAATCCTTTTTATTTATTAATTTAAGGACTTTTTAAGTTGTTATCTTTAGAAGCGATGCTCACAAAAGAAACCTCTCAAAGTGCACTTAGAAACCATCAGTGCGTTTACAAAGGAAAGAACGAGGATGGGGCTTGCCGCCGACTCAAAAGTTATTTATTAATTGGAAGAAAAGACAGCCACGGATAAAGCAGTTTTAAAAGGCTTTTTTTAAAACAACGCAGCCCTGGAATTCCTAGGAAAATTCCATCAGTGCTTTATGATTCCTCTCTCGCCCTGCCCATCAGTGGTGGGTTTCAAAATTTTTTACTACCGGTTCTGTGGGCGTGGCTTGGTGGGTGTGGCATAGCTTGGTGGGCGTGGCTTGGTGGGCGTGGCAGGGGAAGGATACTTTAAAATCTCCATTCCCTCCCCACTCTATGGGAAGGATACTGTAAAATCGCCATTCCCTCCCCACTCTACGGGAAGGATACTGTAAAATCTCCATTCCCTCCCCACTCTAGGGGAAGGATACCGTAAAATCTCCATTCCCTCCCCACTCTACGGGAAGGATACTGTAAAATCTCCATTCCCTCCCCACTCCAGGGGAAGGATACTGTAAAATCTCCATTCCCTCCCCACTCTACGGGAAGGATACTGTAAAATCTCCATTCCCTCCCCACTCCAAGGGAAGGATACTGTAAAATCTCCATTCCCTCCCCACTCTACGGGAAGGATACTGTAAAATCTCCATTCCCTCCCCATTCTAGGGGAAGGATACTGTAAAATCTCCATTCCCTCCCCACTCCAGGGGAAGGATACTGCAAAATCTCCATTCCCTCCCCACTCCAGAAGGGTGAAAATGGCTTTCCTCAGGCTCCGGAGGTGGGAAATGGGCCAGTTTCCGGATTTCCAGTAGGCCTGGTTTTCGCCCTCTCCAGGCTCCAGAAGCTTTCCTTGAGTCTCCAGGAGGCCCCCAGGCTCCGGAGGCTTGTTTCCGGACTTCTGGTACTTCTTTTAGGCCCATTTTTCGCCCTCCCAGAGCCTCTGCGCAGGCTCTGCATCTACCTGGCATCCAAAACGGGCCGCTTGGGAGACTCCTGGGAGGGGTGGGGTAGGCGGCGTCA
This sequence comes from Pantherophis guttatus, assembly GCF_029531705.1. The sequence continues at coordinate 202,064 of NW_026844063.1, forward strand.
GCCAGTCCTTGAAACTTCCAGTTCGGCGAACCAGATTAAAATTAACATCCGGTTTGCCCCGAACCAGTCCGGACCGGTTGACCCCTGATCTCGCTCAATGTTGTTATCTTGTCCCTCAAAAAGAAAGTGGCACCAAATGAGGAGGCCAAACATACGTGTCCACCTTGTTCTGTCTTGATGGTTTTCACCCATATGTGCCACGATTGGGTGAGGAACATCCCGACCCATGAATGACATCTATCCATCACAGGAATCTGTTCAAGGGGAGGACTGCCAGGAATTCAAGAAGGGACTTCTACACCAGTGGTGAAATCTAAAATTTGTTACTACTTATTTCAATGCTTTTAAAAGCCTCCGACGATCCCAGCTGAGTTGCCTGAGCGTCAGAGGCTTTTTTTTTTTCTTTTAAAAACATTTTTGCTGCAACCTCTTCGGCCGAAGGGGTTGTAAAAAAATCCTTTTAAAAGCCTCTGACGATCCCAGCGGAGTTGCCTGAGCGTCAGAGGCTTTTTTTTTTCCTTTTAAAAGCATTTTTTCTACAACTCTTTCTCATGATGGCTGCTTAGCTCCAACAATTGCTTCCTGTTGGGGCCCTAAGAAGCCTGGCCAGGCAGGCAAGGAGTGCCTGGGAGGGGAAGGGCGAGTAGAGGCCGGCACCCCTCGACGTGAGTGACATCAAGTTGCTCATGCCCACCCAGTCACATGACCACCTAGCTACGCCCACCCAGCCTAATAAGATTAAGCAGATCATATTAGTGGTCCACAGGATTTAAAATTATGAATTTAGTGGTCCCTGAGGTCCGAAAGGTTGGTGACGCTTGGTCTAGAAGATCTTCCAACTTGGTTGGTGTTCTATGTTCTTATCTACCTTAAAAGTTCTTGCATCCTTTTGTGCATCCGGAGAAAATAGGGCATTACCTTTACAGCGTAATAGTGAACATTTCTGAATAGAATATATCTAGGCTACATTCACTAAGATCTTGAAGGACAGCCGTGTCCTAAAAACCTCAAGGTTTTATCCTTTGCATTCACTGACAAAGTGTGACATGTCGTTTTGAAGCCACACCAACCCTCAACGCAGTCATTCAAGCATGGCTTGATTCATGGGTGTCTTTCTCTCTTCCACGAGGAACAGCTGCCAGCCTTTCGAAACAGAGATTTATTTTATATATTTTTTTTTTAACTTCTTCAAAGGAATTCTAAATGCCAATTCATCAGCCAACAAAAGTGTTGCTTGTAGAATGGTGCTTACTATTGACCTCGTAAGCAGGAGAGATTCTATAATGAGATTATCGCAGCCCCGTTGGCAGCAGAAACTGGAGAAATCAACAAAGGTGGAACAATTGATTAAAGTACAATTTTTATTGGAGAGAGAGAGAGAGAGAGAAGAGCCCCAAAGCACAGGAGATGAGCTATTAAGAATCGGGAGAGGAGGGGGGAATGAGAAATCAGTGTGAACAAAATCACCTGTTTTTCAAGAGCTGAAGAATAAGAGATGAGAAATGAATGAAAGGAAGATGATTTCCAGTTTCCCTGTATGTTAGATTCGAGCTTTTTCCCAGCTGAGGAAGATAGCGGATCTTCATTTACTCCAAAGGTGGGGAAAATGCCTACTGGTATATATGATTAGAATGTAGAACATAAGAGTCGGAAAATGAAAAATCGGTGAAAAATCCAGCAGGTTCTGACAGGTTCGGGTGAACCGGTAGCGGAAATTTTGAGTAGTTTGGAGAACCGGCAAATAACCACCTCTGGCTGGCCCCAGCGTGAGGTGGGAATGGAGATTTTGCAATATCCTTTCCCCTGGAGTGGGGTGGGAATGGAGATTTTGCAGTATCTTTCCCCTGCCATGCCCACCAAGCCACGTCCACCAAGCCACACTACACCCACCAAGCCATGCCCACAGAACCGGTATTTAAAAAAATTGGATTTCACCACTTCACCACCTTCCGTTCGACTGATTTTGCAAAGCCAAAGCACACTTCATACGTTCTTTTCGTGCGGGGAGGCATTTTTAATCGATTTTTCCTTCCTACATCTCCACCCTCCTCCTTCTTCTCCTCCTCCTCTTCCTCCGCCTCCTCTCTTCAAACCATTCTACCAAAGTCACAGAATTGCATTTATTTCTATACGATATTCATTCTATGAAATTGGGAGGCACAATTATGTTTCTGTGCATCGGGCTAAGCACGCGCGCTTCGGCCCGGCCGCGTTCAAGTGTGACCCGCTCTAATTTCTCCCGTGTCGCTAATGAAACTTTTCCAAGGTTGAGACGGAGAAAGAGAAGCAACTCAGGAAGGGGGGAAAAAAAAACCAACCACAATTATTTTTGTCTCCCCCCCCCCATCCGTTTTGAGAGCGGCAACGGTTGAAAGAAAATTGCAAAAGAGATTTGGGGAACAGCAGTCATCGTGTTCGGTTGTTAAGTGGCCAGAAGCTTCTTTCTCTTCAGATATGTTTGAATCACGTAGTTGGGGAGGCATCTCCGGTCTGTGGCTGAGAGGGGCTGGACCCATGCAGATCAAATGAGCCCTTTGGTCTCCCCCCAAGAGCTGTTGAAAAATGTCTTCTTGGCTAAAGACAGATAGAGGCGAAGGTTTTTGAGGATTCTGCTCACGTGCCAGGTGTGCCTTACAGCGTGGTGGGCAGCGAAGATGGGATTGTTTCGCTGAGTGAAAGGTGAGATGTTATCCCTGCCTGCCCCTTGTCCAAACAAGCAGGAGACGAGAACAAACAAGAAGAGGACGAGGGCATCCGTGGCGCAGGCTGTCATTTCCATCAACCTGCGCGATGCCTCCGCTGGCTGGGAGCGCCGCCTTGATTTAATCTGAAGGCTTTTATTTCCCTCTGTTTTTTTCTGATTGTCCTCCGCGAAGCTTTCCTATCTCCTCTTTGTTATTAAAGGAGTCAGGGACTCGGCAAAGCTGCTTTTCGAAGGGCGGTGGATTGGAAGGTTGGAGTTTCCCCTGGGATGAGACACCACCAGAAAATCCAACAGCCGGGAGTTGGAAAAGCAACCCGAGAAGAAAACGATAGCAATAGCACTCAGACTTATCCTGGCCTAGCGGAGATTGGAAAAACAACCAATAGATTTCTGAGATGGGTTGTTTTCCAGATTTCTACAGTACTTTGCTGTGATTCATGAGTGGCCTTTTTTCAATTCAGGTAGTCCTTGACTTAAGATCATTTGTTTAGGGACTGTTCAAAGTCACAACAGTACTGAAAAAGCTGACTTTTAGCAATAACAGTAGCACTTAGACTTATATACCGCTTCATAGTGCTTTACGGCCCTCTCTAAGCGGTTTACAGAGTCTGCATTTTGCCCTCCAACAATCTGGCTCCTCATTTTACTGATCTCGGAAGGATGGAAGGCTGAGTCAACCTTGAGCTGTTGGGGATCGAACTGCTGGCAGTCAGCAAAGCGTGCCTGCAATTCTGCATTCTAACCATTGCAGGAAATTCCCCATGGTCATGTGATCAAAATTCAGATGCTTGCATCCGTCTACTTTTCTTGCAATAATTTGGAAGTAACCTGCCATTGTTGCCAGAGCCATGATGGCACAGTGGTTAGCATGCAACATTGCAGGCTAACTCTGCTGACCACCAGCAGTTTGATCCTAACCGGCTCAAGGTTGACTCAGCCTTCCGTCCTTCCGAGATCAGTAAAATGAGGACCCAGATGGTTAGGGGCAATAGGCTGACCCTTTAGAGAGGGCTGCAAAGCACTGTGAAGCGGTATATATGTCTAAGTGCTCTTCCTTCCTTCCTTCCTTCCTTCCTTCCTTCCTTCCTTCCTTCCTTCCCTCCTTCCCTCCCTCCCTCATTCCTTCCTTCCTTCCTTGCCATGGTGATGCAGTGGTTAGAGTGCAACATTGCAGGTTAACTCTGCTAGGCCAGGATAAGTCTGAGTGCTATTGCTATCGTTTTCTTCTCGGGTTGCTTTTCCAACTCCCAGCCGTTGGATTTCCTGATGGTGTCTCATCCCAGGGGAAACTCCAACCCTCCAATCCACCGCCCTTCGAAAAGCAGCTTTGCCGAGTCCCTGCCTCCTTTAATAACAAAGAGGAGATAGGAAAGCTTCGCGGAGGACAATCAGAAAAAAACAGAGGGAAATAAAAGCCTACGGATTACATCAAGGCAGCGCTCCCAGCCAGCGGAGGCATCGCGCAGGTTGATGGAAATGACAGCCTGCGCCACGGATGCCCTCGTCCTCCTCTTGTTTGTTCTCGTCTCCTGCTTGTTTGGACAAGGGGCAGGCAGGGATAGCATCTCACCTTTCACTCAGCGAAACAATCCCATCTTCGCTGCCCACCACGCTGTAAGGCACACCTGGCACGTGAGCAGAATCCTCAAAAACCTTCGCCTCTATCTGTCTTTAGCCAAGAAGACATTTTTCAACAGCTTTTGGGGGGAGACCAAAGGGCTCATTTGATCTGCATGGGTCCAGCCCCTCTCAGCCACAGACCGGAGATGCCTCCCCAACTACGTGATTCAAACATATCTGAAGAGAAAGAAGCTTCTGGCCACTTACCAACCGAACACGATGACTGCTGTTCCCCAAATCTCTTCTGCAAATTTTTGCACGGAAGGCGCACATGGCATGTGAGCAGAAATCGTCCAATCTCCGCTTGGCCTGTACCAGTGGTGGAATTCAAATTTTTTTACTATCGGTTCTGTGGGCGTGGCTCAGTGGGCGTGGTGTGGCTTGGTGGGCATGGCAGGGCAAGGATATTGCTAAATCTCCATTCCCACCCTGCTCCTGGGGGAAAGATACTGCAAAATTCCCATTCCCTCCCCACTTCAGGGGAAGGATACTGCAAAATCCCCATTCTCACCCCACTCCAAGGGGAAGGATATTGCCAAATCTCCATTCCCTCCCCGCTCCTGGGGGAACAATACTGCCAAATCTCCATTCCCTCCCCACTCCTGGGGGAAGGATACTGCCAAATCTCTATTCCCACCCCATTCCTAGGGGAAGGATACTGCAAAATCCCCATTCCCTCCCCACTTCAGGGGAAGGATACTGCAAAATCCCCATTCTCACCCCACTCCAAGGGGAAGGATATTGCAAAATCTCCATTCCCTCCCTGCTCCTGGGGGAAGGATACTGCCAAATCTCCATTCCCACCCCACTCTGGGGCCAGCCAGAAGTGGTATTTGCTGGTTCTCCAAACTACTCAAAATTTCCGCTACCGGTTCTCCAGAACCTGTCAGAACCTGCTGGTTTTCACCCCTGGCCTGTACCCATCGACCCAGTGAGTTATGGGGTTTGGAATCCGATAACATCTGAGGGCTCCATAACTTGGTTTTCCTGCTGCAGAGAAGTTGAAAATCAGAAGCTGAAGCTGAGCTCTGGGGTCACCACGGTTAATGTCTCTCCAGGCGTTTCGAATCCCATCTCTTGCCATTCATTACCGAACCATTGGCAGGGCCTGGGGCATGCTGCGTTACAGTTTAAATCCTGTTAGCTCCCCAGCAACTCCAATTATATTTTCAAACATTTATTCATCATTCTGCCCAGCAGGAGATCTCTAGGCAGGGACAAAGAGGAACATCCGAAGATGCTCAGCGGATGGGAAGAAGGAAACCTATATTGAACCTTAAGTGCTTCTTCTGTCTCCCATTCCCCCTCTTCCTAGGTGCAAGTCCGATGCAGAGGAAGTTCACACAAAGGTGTCTACATGGTCAGGTCAAAAGAGGATGCAGTGGCGTTGGGTTGAAAATGGAAGTTTTGCGCTTCTCTCATGGCGAGGTCCCATTTTCCACTGTGACATTGTTTCTCCAGCTTCCGCCAATTTTCCAGCATCCCAAAGATGTCACTATCTACTAGAATATCTACCTATCGATCAATTGATCAATCCATATCTATCATCTATCTATCTATCTATCTATCTATCTATCTATCTATCTATCTATCTATCTATCTACCTACCTACCTACCTACCTACCTACCTACCTATCTATCTACCTATCTATCTATCTATATCATCTATCTATCAATCTATCTATCTATCTATCTATCTATCTATCTATCTATCTATCTATCTGTTATCTATCTATCTATCTATCTATCTATCTACCTACCTACCTACCTACCTACCTACCTACCTATCTATCTATCTATCTACCTATCTATCTATCTATCTATCTATATCATCTATCTATCAATCTGTCTATCTATCTATCTATCTATCTATCTATCTATCTATCTGTTATCTATCTATCTATCTATCTATCTATCTATCTATCTATCTAATCTATATTTATCTACCTACCTAACTATCCATCCATATCTATGTATCATCTGTCTGTCTGTCTGTCTGTCTGTCTGTCTGTCTGTCTGTCTGTCTATCTACCTACCTACCTACCTACCTACCTACCTACCTACCTACCTACCTATCAAAATTTCCGCTACTGGTTCTCCAGAACTGGTCAGAACCTGCTGAAACCCACCTCTGACCTGAAGGCAGGTCAAGAAGCAATGGGTGGAAACTAATCAAGAAGAGAAGCAACTTAGAACTAAGGAGGAATTTCCTGACAGTTAGAACAATTAACCTCCAGAAGTTGTGAATGCTCCAATACTGGAAGTTTTTAAGAATTTGTTGGATAACCATTTGTCCGAAGTGGTGCAGGGTTTCCTGCCTAAGCAGGGGGTTGGACTAGAAGACCTCCAAGGTCCCTTCCAACTCTGTCATTCTATTCTATTCTATTCTATTCTATTCTATTCTATTCTACTCTACTCTACTCTACTCTACTCTACTCTACTCTACTCTACTCTACTCTATTCTATTCTAGATGCAGACTTGACAGAACTAAGTCCCCAAGACAGCTCCATCCCCCTCACCAATCTCTGTCGTCTTGCATCCATCTAGAAAACTCCAAGATCCACCTAAAAAGACGCTTGGCATCAAACCCCTTGAGACATGGATGGAAACGTTCTTCTCCTTCAAAAGCCATCGGTCTTCCATAGAATGCCCAGTAAGACAAGCCAGCATCTTCTGAGGTTGTTGTTGTTTTTTGTTTTTAATCTACAAACCTGTCTAGACTCGGACATAACAAAGTGGTGTGGAAAACAGCTTCACTCTAAAAAATAATAATAATAATAATAATAATACCCAAATCAAAACAAAACCTCTAAACCTACGAAGCTCAGCTTCCTTCGCTCGGAGTGGGTTTTCGTTCCTCTTCCTGGGAGTAGAGCTGGAAGTAGAAGAAGGAATCATTTTGCAGGGTTGGATTCGAAATCCCAAGGTTTCCTTCTCCGCTCTGTTAGCCCTTTGACAAGCTTTGAATCACTTTTCTCCCATGCTGGGCAAACCGAGCGCCGGTGCATAGATGCGCAAGATTTAATCCGTGCACGCGTGCTTTGACAGAACGAAGACTAAGAGAGAATGCACACAAAACGCTCAGCTTTCGGCTCCCCACTGCTTGTATGTCGGTAATAAAATCTCCTTAGAAGTTGCTCATTGGCAGAGGGGAATAAATATTTATGGCTCTTCACTTTTCACTTAACCGAGAGTGACTAGCTTTCTTTTTGTTAACCTTGCTTGTTCTGGCAGCTCTTCCTTGCAAGGGTAATCAGGAGAGCGGCTTCATTCCCAGATCAGAAGTTCAATCTCTCTGACCCTGGGTTTTTCCATCTAATCAATGGTAGAAACTCAGGCACGCAAACAACATGATGCCCAACATTTGCTACCGGGTCGAAATAAGATCAGATATTTGGCTCAGAGGCTTCTGATTCGGAACAGAGTGGGAAGGGACCTTGGAGGTCTTCTAGTCCAGCTCCCGGCTCAAGCAGGAGTCACTATGCCTCCCACCGACCAGTCCGCTCCCACAGAGAGGGTCTCCTCAGGGTGCCATCGGCCAAGTTATGTCGGCTGGCGACACCCAGGGGGAGGGCCTTCTCTGTGGGAGCCCCAGCCCTGTGGAATGAACTGCCCCCGGAAATACGTAAGATCTCCGACCTCCGGGTGTTTCGTTGCGCACTGAAGACCCTGTTGTTCCGCCAGGCCAGGCTATCAACATAATAATTTTAAATTGGGGTATTTTAAATTTTTGGGGTTTTAAATCGGCCAAATCTATTTAATTATTTTAATTTTTAATCACTGTTGTGTCTTGTGTTTTTAAATTGGCTGTACACCGCCCGGAGTCCTTCGGGAGAAGGGCGGTATAGAAATAAAATTATTATAATTATTAATTATTATTATTATTATTATTATTATTATTATTATTATTATTATTATTATTATTGGTTAATCTTTAATGAGATTCACAGCCTTTGAGGCTGGTTAATAGCTCAGCAGCTCGAGTCCTAACCAAGGACCTAGGAACTGTTAAGGTATCGTCGGAGGATGTAAGCTGTTCCGAGTAAGGTGGTTTTTTGTAGAGTCAAAATGTTCAAGTCCGGCAAATTTAGAATTTCTAAATAGCGGGGTAGCCCTTTGGGTATTGCTCCAAGGGCTCCAATTACAATCCTATTATTATTATTATTATTATTATTATTATTATTATTATTATTATTATTATTATTATTATTATTATTATTATATCAGTGATGCCGAGTGCCCAAACACGCATGCATATGTGTGCATGTGTATGTGCTGGAGCGCCAGAAACCCGAAGATCAGCTGGCTGGTTTGAGCATGTCTGTTTTTTTGGCCATTTTGGGCCATTTTTCGGGCTGTTTTCAGGCTGGTTTTTGGGCCTTTTTCAGGCCATTTTTCGGGCTTTTGGGGGGCTATTTTCAGGCCATTTTTGACTGTTTTTTCAGGTTGTTTTCAGGTGCTCCGACACCTATATAGTCCAAGTGACCGGCGTGCAGGTGCATGCTGGAAACCAGAAGAGCATATGGCGATGGTGCACATGCCCAGAGAGGGCTCAGCATACCACCTCTGGCACGCGTACCCATAGGTTCATCATCACGGCACTCTACCATTTCAGACAGATGGCTGTCCAGTCTCTTCTTAAAGGCCTCCAGTGATGGAGCACCCACAATGTCTGAAGGCAAGCTGTTCTACTGGTTAATTGTCCTCACTGTTAGGAAGTTTCTCCTCAATTCCAGGTTGCTTCTCTCCTTGATTAGTTTCCATCCGTTGCTTCTTGTCTTGCCTTTTGGTGCTTTGGAGAATAGCTTGACTCCCCCTCTTCTTTGGGGCAGCCCCTCAAATATTGGAACATTGCTATCCTGTCTGCTGGTCCTTCTCTTCACTAGACCAGCCATGCCCAGTTCCTGCAACCGTTCATCGCATGTTTGAGCCTCCAGTCCCCTAATCATCCTGGTTGCTCTCCTCTGCACTCTTTCTAGAGTCTCAACATCTTTTTTATAGTGTGGTGACCAAAACTGGATGCAGGACTCTAGGTGTGGTCCTACTAGTATTAGTGCCTCACTTGATCTTGATTGGATCCCTCTGTTAATGCAATTTAGGATTCCATTGGCTTTTTTGGCTGCCGCTGCACACAGCTGGCTCATATTTAGCTGGTTGTCCACGAAGACTCCAAGATCCCTCTCACAGTCACTGCTATTAAGCCTGGTTTCCCCCAGTCTATATGTGTGCTTTTGGTTTTTCTTACCTAAGTGTAGGACTTTACTTTTCTCTGCATTGAATTTCATTTCGTTAGGTAGCGTCACGCCTCTTTTTTTCCCCTTAAACCTCCATTTGATTTCCCTCAGACCTTTTGCGTCAAGCCGTGGGAGCCACAGCTATCTCGTTATTAGCAATTTTACATTGTGTCCTCTGGAAAGATTGCTTTGTGGGCAGGAGCGGGACTGCCAATTGGCTCCTGAAAAAGCCACTAATGAAGAATTGTGTGTAAGGGTACACATGTCCCCTGCCCTTAATTGTAAAGTTCGTTGACTGTCACTCAACGGCAAAGTCCAAACAATCGACGGTCCAGATGCGTGCAGCTTAATTACCTTCGTTCCTAAAGAGGAACCAAGGGACATGGACCTCCAGGTGCCAAGATAAGCCTTTTTAGCATTTGCCCGGCCTCAGGAGGTGCGCTTAAAAGCTACACAAACTGTGCTTCTCACTGCCAACTGCAGCATTAGCTCCCGGGCTTGACGAGCCAGAAGATTAATATGGTGGAAGACGTGGCTGAAAGTGGTTGTCCGCCAAGAAAGCTTTCTTTTGATTTGAGAATGGAAAGGAGAAAGGGACAGCGATGCTTCCCGGGGTGGCAGGAGGAAGAGTTGCCAAGTTTTAACAAGAACCCGGATGCTTTTGACGGATGCTAATTTTACCTTGAGAGTTTTCCGTGACTCAACAAGACCCAGAATTGACGTCAAAGAGGCCAGGCGTGGCAGCGTAGGGCCACGGTCTCCGCCATCTGGATTTAGAACGGCAGCAAATGGGATGCCAGCTGTTCCTTCATCCCAGCGGAGCCTGTTCTGACCCAGTTCCCCAAACACGACAAACCCTCTGACGTGAACTCAAAAGA